>OZ010736.1:133251978-133491978 GCA_963932295.1 Tipula lateralis | reverse complement strand
ATAATGATAGTATTCTCATTTTCAGTTTTTTAATATTTAATGAACTTTATAACAATATTCTCAATCGAAGAATAAATATACATAGCACACATTCAAGTAGAAAATCTGCATGAATTATACTGTTACCGCTTAATATGAGCATACTTTTCTCTCAGTGTAGGAGCCGCATCCGTAAAAAACCACAAATGATAAAAATAAAAATCGGATACCGTCAAAACAATTCTGACCACCCGCTTAAGTACCCGGAAACGAGATTGAGGATCGGCACATGGAACGTGAAGTCACTTAGAAAACCTGACACGTTTTACGATCTTATTAAATGTTTGAAAGATAATCGGTTAGAACTCGTAGCGCTCCAAGAACTCGATGGCCTAAAAGTGGAGACCATGTCTTCCAGGGCTATACGTTGCAACACAGTGGTAATGCTCTCGTAAATCTTGGAGTTGGGTTTCTCATTGGGCCACAGGTGAAAAAGATGTGTTGGACTTTCAGACAGTCGATAATGGGATGTTAAAGCTTCACTTGCACATGAGATTAGAATGATGTACTTTGCGATCGCTCATTATCTCAAAGTGGCAAACACATTCTTTCCTCATAAAAACAACCATTTGGAAACATGGACACATCCACGTAAAACATCCCGAAGCCAAATTGACCATGTGTTGATTTCAAAAGGGCTGGCTCGGGCTGTCCAAGACGTGAGATCGTATCGCTCATTAACCAAATTCGTAGGCAGTGATCATTATATGGTCACTGAAAAGCTACGATGGAAATTTTCGTACAAGTCAGGGAGAGCAGGGGAATATAAAACACGATTCTCCTGTGAAGGTCTGATAAATGAAGAAACGCAACGAAAATATCAAGATCTTGTCAGCAATAGCATTATGCGATTCAATTACCAATCTGATGTAGTGAACAGTGTCTGGGAAGTATTGAAAGCCTTGGTTGTCGATTCTGACCAGCACACTCTCGGTATAGTGAAAACTAAGCCCAAAAATGATTGGTTTGATGAGGAGTGTCGTCTTGCTGTTGAACAACGAAATATAGCCCACAATGAAGCGCAGACTCGGTTTACAATTGCAAGAAAAAACAAAGCAGTTCTTTCTAGGAGGACAGCTAAACACATTTGTAGACAGAAGAAGCGAGAACGGTGGAAGGCTAAGACCTTAAGAGTACAACAACTCAGCAATGAGCAAAATTGGCGTGGTTTCTTTGAAAAAATTCACCAAAGTGCACCATACCTTAAGATCTCGGTTAACTGCCATTCGGGATCAGGATGGAAACCTATGTGTTAACGTCGATGCGGTACTCGATACATGACGTGAACATTTTCCACATGTATCGCAAGCTGTTTTTGAATACCCTCAACTATACAGATCATATAAAGATCATCATTGAGGATCCATCCTATGAGGAATTCACAATGGTCATGCAGAGACTAAAGATAAATCGTTCATCAGGAGTTGATTGCATTAATTCAGAGCTCTTGATATTCGGAGGGCTAACTTTGTGGAACTGTCTTTTCGACCTTGTTCGATTGGTATGGCGAAATGTAGTTATGCCTGACGAAGTATACCAGGTATTCCTAGATTTCAAGCAAGCCTATGACTTGATCATTTGAGAGAGGCTATGGTATGCGCTTGAATATTTAGGAATACCAAACAAATACGTACATCTGTGTCAAATGACAGTAACGCAAATCACAATGCTGTCACTTTTGTAATTACTTTTGATGTTCGACAATGAGATGCGCTGTCCCTGATACTTTTTAATATCATGTTGGAATACATCCTTCGTAAAAGTGAAACACCTCAGGACAACATCTTATTCCGACAATCCAATCAACTTCTTGCGTATGCAGATGATATCTGTGTGATTGGATTAAATGGCAACGGAGTGAAAGAGATACTTGATCCACTGGAACAGTTTTCAGCTTCCGTTGGTCTCAAAATCAATGAGTCCAAAACCAAATATCTGATATCTGGTTTTCGAGACCAAGACGCAAGTGATTTCAGTAGTGAAAACCACACGTTTGAAGGAGTGATGAGATTCAAGTATCTTGGATCTCTCATTACTCACGATAATAATGTTGGAGAGGATATCAAGGTTCGCCTTGCCGCTGGCAATCGGGCTTTGTATCCTCTACGTCCACTGCTGAAATCAAAATATCTTACAAATGCGGATAAGCTCAAACTGTACAGAGTGTTGATCAGACCCGTTGTCAAATATGGATGTGAGAGTTGGACCTTGACGGATGAGTACGAAAGATGGCTTCTTACATTCTAGGGAACCGCTGTCGGTGACGATGGATACATGCGGCGTAGAGAGCGATCTGGCATCTGCTAACTGCTTGCAACAGTATGAAGATCTAGTTCGTGATCGAAATGGCCTGTAAAAGCCGTCGAAAAAATATGTTTATATGAGTCTTACTTCATTGTTACTAGTATAGGTCATTCCAAAGTACTACCATAAAGCAAACGACAGGCTCAGAAGCACCTGTGGCTCTTCTTTAAACTTTGGTGGTATGTTCGTTTCAAGAGAGTTTCTGATCTAGAATCATTGCATGGTATTTCACCTTTGGACGTTATGTCATTCAAAATGAGAAGCAGCAAAATAAACAAATATTGGGGCTTAGTACACTTCCAACTCTTTCGTTCGCTTATTTTCGCGATTACAACCAAATATAACACATTTATATAGAACCATTTGCACATTGCATAGCTTTATGCCAGCCAATAGCATTGCCGTAAAATATGGCCTATGCATTCGGTAATCTAAACAGGGATCAAAGATGTATTTATTCACAGTACCGATCTCCCAGAACCCACACCGATTTCCAAACAAGTACTTAAACTATTAAGCTAATTATATTGTCAATACAAAGCACACATTTTTCTGCTGGACATTTATAGGTTTTGCCCTCCTTCCTACCCCAAAATACACGACACTCATATTAAATTCCAATTTACAATGTAAACACATGTACAATGTACATGAAGATGACAATAAAAATAAATCAGAAACAACAATAGAATTTATATGCACAAACCAAACATAAGACGAGTATTGTTCTCGGATAAGACCATCCTACATACGTCCTCGTTTATACACATGTACATATGTAGATACGAGAAAAGGATATCAAATTTCTCCAGAAGTCTTTACAAAATGATAGCAAATTTTTTTTATTGCATTGTTCGGTTGCATAAGTACTGGGAATCTATGTTCAATATAAAATTTATGTTTATGGACGAATTTGTTGTTGTGATCTCGTATAACTATACAATCCTGGACATAAGAGTTTCCATATTTTGTTTTTTTTATTTACGAGTCGATTTATATACTGGCATTGTCGACATCCGTATATACGAGTAAAGCTATTTGGGATATGATTGTTGTACCGTAAATCAAATAAATAAATAAATTGGACGGGTAGCTCAGCTTCGCACAAGATGTTCTTATATAGTCGTGTTCATCTATACGATACCCCAATGAATATTAATTTTTAATAAAAATATATAACGACGAATCGATCGATCGAATATTTATTGATAACTTATCGAATATAAATTATCTTAATAAACAGCCAACATTCAACTAAAATGCGATTATAATAATGTTGTTGTAAAAGAGGATCCGATTTACGTTTATGCTCCTATACTATATGTATGTGACTGTATACATTATGTATTTATTTATGTATTTCGAACTTTATGATTTCCTTTTTTTTATGTGTGTTTGTATGTATACGGTGTGGTATCGTAAGTGAATTCGAAAGATTTCAATATATGAAAATGATATACGTACCACCTGTTGTATACGAGTACATATCTGTGGTTCAATGCTAAAATCGCCTTTTTTCAATTCGATAAAACAACGAGTTTTTACCAATCAAAACGAATCCTGACCTGGGTTCAACTTCTTAAATCGAAAGTTGGTGGTTGACTCCCTTTGCTAGGTAACCGTGAGAGGTTAACAATACACATTTGAAATTTTCTGAATAACTCAGAAATACCATCCGGTATACTGACGGCTGAAAAATAAGACTGTGTCACAATTAATCAGCCAACTATGACTATCTGGAGTGAACATCCGATCGTTCCTATAATCTAGCGTTTGTCACATAAGGAACTTAAGACCTCCATCGCGATCTTTCTAGAACTTGTTTTGCGATTTTGGGGTGTAAAACCAGGCAATAGTGGGCTAAACACTCTTTTGACGCAAATTGAGGGAACACTAAACTCTTCACCGCTATTTCAAGTAGAATACTGTGACGAGTCACAGATGTCACCTGTGATGAGTAAAAAGAGTTAAAAATTATAGCAGTAGTTTTGGGGTTACCCTGTAATCAAATGTTTACACGTACGAACAAAATCAAAATAAATAACGAAATAGGCGGAGCGAACCAAATACGACCAAAAGAATATTCGCAAAGTGTAGAGATGCAAACGGTAATGGAATGTTCTACATGGGTATAAATAGATGTAGACATTTGAGTTACGAATTAGTTCAATTTGGAATTTTAAAGTGTTAGTATCGGGGAGTGAAAAAAAGGTGAAAGTGAAGTGTTAAAATAATTGTAGTGATAATTATTGTGAAAAATTAGTGTAATAATAATTATTTGTGAAATATTTGTCGAATTTATTGGAAATAAATTTATTGTTAAGATTAAAGCTTGCGAGTGAAATATTCACAATCAAGTGATCGAACCGGAAAAATGATTAGAATAAAGACTCGGATAAATCGTAACAATATGTAACGAATCACAGTAACGCGTGTAATAATTAAAAAGAGTTAAAAATTATAGCAGTAGTTTAGGGGTTACCCTATAACCAAATATTTATACATACAAACAAAATAAAAATAAATAACCACGCAACGAAACTTCGCGAAGTGTAGAGATGCAAAAACAATGGAATGTTCTACAAGGATTTTTGTCGTATAAATAGGTTTAAAGTGTTAAATTGTTAGTATTGGAAGTGTAAATAAGTGAAAGTGAAGTGTTTAAATAATTGAAGTGATTATTATTGTGGAAAATAAGTGTAATAATTATAATTTGTGAAATATTTGTAGATTGTGTGCGAAATAAATTTATTGTTAAATTTAAAGTTTGCGAGTTTAATATTCACAATCCAGTAATCGAACCAGATAAATCATTTGAAATCTATACTCGGCCTAATCGTAACAATTGGTGACAGCGGTGGGATTGTTATAGGAGCTGGGCCAGCGTAATTTACCAACTTCAGGAAAAGAGTTGCAAAACCGAAAGGAGTTGCAGCTTAGACTTAGCGCAGCATTAATGGAAGAAAATGTTGACCCGGATCAACATGAATTTAATTTGGGGGCACCGAATTCAACCGAGATGCAACAAGTTGAAGTGACGATGGAATCAACTACATCACGAATCAACTACATACTGAAGGTTTTGATATGGGGCAATTAATGGCTGTACTGCAACAGATGCAGCAATACATACACAGCAGATGATGGGCCCAAGACCAATATAATAAGCGGCCTCGAAGGGAAAATACCTACCGGACAAGAAATGTTTATTGAAGGAAAGAATCGCTAGGAGAAGTTCCAGATAGATTTACTGGTCGATGTGAAAAAAATTTGAGAAAAGTCCAAATCATTGAACGCAAAAGTTGACACGGTCAAAATTGATATGGAAAATAAATTTGAAAAGTACGAATCCAGAAATTCTCGAAAGAGAGATCAACAAATCGAGGTGACCGATCAACGGTTCCTAAAGATTGAGAAAGAACTGATGGATTTAAAAACAAACGGCAGCACCCAAATAACCCGACCAACTAACTCAATGAAATTAAAGCTACCAACGTTCAACGGAACAACGCCATTTAATATCTTTGTCTCCAGTTTGAAATGGTGGCTACCATTTAAGAGAAAGTGTTGTGGATTTAGACTTCCGATGGGAGCTTCATCGTATGGAATGCAAGGAACGATGGCAAAAAATAGGAGAGATGCTCCAGGAGTAGATATCTGATATAGAGCGGTGTCACATCTCGCCCACTACAACATGGCGAATGAATAAACAGAGCGGATCAAGATCAACGCTTTCACCGATAGAATACTGGAGATAAAGCGTAAGCGGGTGAAAAGACCATCGCCGAAGTATCGAAGACCACTGGAAGAAAGAAAAGCAGCAGCCGAGGAGGAAAGCCAAACGAGTAAGAGTCAGCTTTGAGGAGCAAAAGCTGACTCCCACAACCAAATGTGATAGCTTGATGGTGCGAGGCAAAAAAGAGGGACGGTCCAGTATGATAAGTTTGGACCTCGGAGCAACAGCAAAAACAGCAGCCGAGGAGGAACGCCAAACGAGCTTTGAGGAGCAAAAGCTGACTCCCACAACCAAATGTGATAGCTTGATGGTGCGAGGCAAAAAGAGAGACGATCCAGTATGATAAGTTTGGACTCCGGAGCATCGGGAACGATTGTGCGGCCAGATTTTATCACTAATAGAGTTCGATCTATGGAAGGGCTCACCTTACAAACTGCGCCAGTCGAAATTGCGACTTTTAAAGAATCAAAGGAGGTTACAATACGAATCGAGAACAATAATTATCAACATGAAATTCTGGTTGCGGATATTGTGGATGAGGTCATCCTAGGAATGGACTTCATGAAGCGAAATGGATTAGCCAGTCGTAAGAGGATAAAAATGGACAATCAGACGAAGCTTCCACCACACTCGGAAACGGTTGTTTGAGGGAAATTGAATGGAGATCCTGGAATACAACGAAAGAAAAGATTGTCAAAGAAGTTACAACCTGGATGGGAGGGACCGTTCAAGGTCATGGCTAGAATTACTGACGTGATTTAAAGAATCCAAGGAAGAGTACGAAGAAAACCCAAGATTGTACACTTGAAACGACTGGCGTTCTATAGAGAAAGAGGTCTGGATCCTGTTCGGGACAAACCGGTTTGGGCGGTGGGTAGTGTGACTAATCGAAGTGACGCCTATGATGATTAAAAGAAGTATAAAATTATAGCAGTAGTTTAGGGGTTACCCTATAACCAAATGTTTACACATACGAACAAAATAAAAATAAATAACGAAATAGGCGGAGCCTATAACCTACCAAATACGACGCGATGAAACTTCGCGAAGTGTAGAGATGCAAAATAATGGAATGTTCTACTTTGCGTCGTACAACTAGGTGTAGACATTTGAGCTACGAGACAGCTCCATTTGGAATTTTAAAGTGGTAATTTCGGAAGTGATAATAAGTGAAAGTGAAGTGTTTAAGTAATAAAGTGATTATTATTATATATTTTTGAAATATTTGTCGAATTTTGTGAACTGTTGCTCCAATATATGTGGTTCATTTTGAAACCATTTTTTACCACCTCAACGATGTCCTCTCGTAACCTTGCAGAACGATTGCGGATTACGAAATGGTTGTGTCGCTACAACACGTTTCTTATTATCGAAAGTCTGATTAATTAAACTCTGTTTGAAATGACCATTGAGGATCCATCTTATATGAGATATTTAGAAAAGCAAGTAAAATGAGTCACTTGATCTATAAAGAGCAGGAGTCTTTGAAATTTTGTCCGAACCAGCCCTCTTAAAGTGTATATGATTGTAGGAGGTGATTCTTGAACTGATCTATATTGAGTCTATAGCATCACTAGTTGCCCAGTATATTCAGGATTTTAATGATCCCAACCATATTGCTCGCCGATGTTGACATCAATCCATTCGTACTAAAAGAATAAAACACTTAAACTGTTGGACGTACTCTACACTATTTTCTAAGAGTAGTATCTTAAGGCAATGAGATCCGTCCCACCTCGGGTTTGCTTAGTGCTTGATGATTTATGCTGCTATCGACCAAAAAAGATTGTTTTAGCACCAATATGTAGTTCATTTTGAGACCATCCAGCGTTTCACTGCCATTCTACGATTTTCTCTTGAGACCTCACAGCAAGATTTCAGTTAAATAAGTCTCTGTCTCGCTCCAGCTCGAGCTAAGCTATCAACAGACTGATTTCCCTCTACTCCAGCATGCCTCGACCTTCACATAAGACTATTCATGTTTATCGAGTTTTAAGTGTCCCAAAACAACTTTGATTAACAGGTAATTAACTTGAGTACTTTTAAAGCTGCAAGAGTGTCCGGTAGAATATAAATCCTTGCACTAATTAACATTTTCAACCAGCCCATGTATGTATATCTTTAAAAATATGGTTTCATTTATTCCCAGATATTTGGATCTGGCTTAATCATATCGAAAGACTTCTATATCTGTTCGTTCGTCCACTATTTGACCTGCCCACCGAGGGTCCTCCACGACGTCACATATCCAGATCAGGAAATTTTACATTATAGGTAATCCGTAAAATTCTATTTTTAGGGTATTTGTTGTCTACCAGGATTATCCTCGGTCACTAAATCATAGGGAAGTTGGATAGGGAAGTTGGATCGTTTTATAATTTAGGACGGAGGTCCCATCCAGTAGGTTTCTCGAAGACGAGCGATGATAACATTCGAGGAAGGAATTAGGCATTTGATGAAATGATTATTTTCCAATATCGATGCCTCTAATGAGTAAAAAATCATCCACGTCATATATAGTTTTGACCAGAAACGAGAAAGAAGTTGTCAAGATGCGTTTCAAAAGTTTAAGAACGGTGAGTTAAGGTCAAAGATATAGAATGGAATGGAACGCCGAACGTGTTCGAATATCAGGAATTGAAAACAATATTGGATGAATATTCAACCCAAATTCAAAGAGAACTTTAAGGAGATCAACAACCAAGCCGAATATTCATGCAAAATACTCGTCTGGTATAATTGGTGGGATCAGTTTGGTATATTGAAGCTCTCTACCAAACACAATTGACGAGTTAGAGCCGATGTTTAAGAACGAAGTCGTCCACTAATACTCGAAGATTTTATGGAGATCTACATCACGATCTTTCAAATGATCTTCTTTTCTGGCTTGCCATCTTATTCACACTTAAACTACAACAATAGATATAACTAATTTGTCACTGTCGTTTGGAATACATTTAAAATAATTCGAGTCATTACTCACCCGAATTGTCACAATAAATTGAATTTTCAGTTGAAAGCTCAGAATGGAAATCCGTCGCCTTCTTAACCGTTTAGACTTTTATGCAGTTTAGATCCTTTGTCAGTGCATATAGCTACAGTTTGGAACTAGGTTGTATCAACTAGAATTACGGTTATGTTGTGTTCGTGGTTTAGAAAACTGAACAGCTCTGTATGGTGATGCAGCGTCCAATAGGGCGTTTCGAGTATGAATCAAGCAATTTCAGCTCGTTTACTTCGACATTTCTGCCAACATGTTACAGTCATATAATATAACAGGGATATGTTATAAATGATGAACCACTTATTCACAACAAACCTGCGCCGATAATGGCATTTAGACAGTTTGAGTCTAAGTCATACTTGAACGAATACTGTTTGGGAACAATTTATTACGAGGGTTGGAGATCACCACTGATGCTCATTAGATGAGAATTTCATGTGTTATTCGAACTTGAGTTCCAAACCTCTGGCATTGGCCTTGGGAAGAAACGTGCAATTCTGAAGCAATAATAAACTCATATGTCACCAACGTAATGTAATATAGCTCTGGGATTGTACCAAAACTTACCAATTTGGATATTAAACAGTGAGTTCCAAAACAAAACGCTGAAGACGCGATGTTATATAAGTACACTTTAATGCACTGTTCACTCATCCTATACTCTTCGTGAATTGGAAAGTGACAACTATTTCCTAATGTCATCTGGTATATGGATCTAATCAGCACTGATTAGAGACAGATCCAATAATCAGACATTAATCCGTTTGTGTACTCGAGACGAAGAGCCTTTTTATCTCTTGACCGTCGATATATACTCGTACCTATATATGATATATACATATGGTACGATTGTGGTTAGAACCAAAGTCGAGTGTGAAGTGGAAAAAGTAAATAAGAAATCATAAATCATAAATCCCTTTCGATTAACGTTAAGTACCCTTATTCATATATACTCACACACACACAGTGATAAAACATATACACGTATGTACTTTTCTGATTTCACGATAATAGGTGTTTGTGTTTGTATTGTAAACATACACACACACACATAATAAATAATTTTATGACATTTACAAAGTACATAATGTGCTTTGGTACGATATGAGCTTAATATGAGCTTAATAGAGATTTTATCCCTGTTTGATGCAATTTGGCGTAAATTAAGCTCCCTGTGCCGTTCTGTATATGTCTGTGTGTATGTACACAAAACATTATTTCGCGATCCGACCAAGAAAATATCAATTTACAATCGAAATTAAATTTTTCATTCTTATCCGTCGAAGCACAATCCGAAGATAAATTTACGACATTTATATAAAAAAAAAAACACAAACAGCTTTTCTTCTTCCAATTTTTCACAAATCTTTAGATCTTCGAACAAAAATGAAATATAAACAAAAATCTTAATTCTATCTTGTAATATAATCTCTAAGTTTATGAGCTTTGAAATATCAATTCTTTACCACACAAAGTGTTTGGTGTGATGAAGCGTGGTGTCATATCATAATATTCGGGAAGGAAAATCCACTTTGAATTGATATGCGCGCGAATTCTATAGATTTCTATACCTTATCAGTAATTTTATGTTAAGACACAAACACACACACACACACACACTTACACACAAACAAATTTGTGTTAAGTATTTCCATCACGGATAAATATTAATCATGAAAAGTCAATTTTATTATCATATTTTTCCGCGTTTCGTTTTATTTGACGGTTTTTAGGATGATGATGAAAATGGAAATTTTCAAATAATGATGACAGACGGAAGTGGTTTTATTTTATATTCACGCACGTTTGTAATGATGATGATGCGTAGGATAATCTAATTTTAATCAAATATATTTTTATACGTTGTTTGTGTATACATTAGAGCTTATTAATTTGATTGGTGTAATTGTACACGATTCTGTTTGTGATTGCCATTATATACTGTTATATGGTATGAAATCGGATCCAAGATTCTTGCTTGGATGCAGGATGCTGATAGTGATGTTAATGAACACATCTATGACCCCCTATTTGTGTGCAGAACTCATGGGCCAACCCATCTTCCATGTCAGTACTATAGGCTGGCATGGAGCTATGCAATGCGCATTGGGTTCTACGAAAATCGGACCAATAGCCATACATCCTCGATTTGGCCATTAAGGCGTAAAGTATAGGACGTAAATAAGCGAACCGCGAAAGAATAAACAATTATTTATTCTTTATTTGTAAACGAGGTAACTGTATCCTTCCCCAAGCAGGATCATCCTCCCACTCTATGTTATAGATAGAAGTTTTTTTCAATATAATCTCTATAGCTTACAGATATAAAAGCATTCGATTTGCCAACGAAGGCAATGGGCGCACTACGAACAAACCACTTACCTGATTCATTACCAATTTACCATACAAAATGTATCCATTTTCATTGACTCATTGTTGTCGTACACTCTCAGTTCCGTAATTTGTTTGTATTCCGAATGAAGATATCCGGTATCTTCAAGGTCGTCAGTCTATATTCTGAATTTTCTTTCAGAACATTGTTCTGTGAGAATACCCAGTAAGATATACGACTGGGATCTTTTCTGATTAAATATTCCAAATAAGATCTTGAATAGGCCACAAGAAGACAATCTCATGCCTGATGCGGGGGCTCAGGTGAGACTTTATTATTAAGTCGCAAAAGTGGAAGCTGCACCCAAACACACCAATTTATCAGCCAATATACATTTCTTTAGTGAGACTGAGAATCCATGTGACTGGGTATTCCGCGAGTTCTAACTTTATTCAGACTTCCTAGTCGATTTAAGGCAATTACCTTCTCTTAACCTTTATCCGGCTGAAGAAAAAATCAACATATACCGGCTGGATAGGTACAATTGTACCTTTATACATTTTATATGCGAAATGTTAATATGATGCACAATATGTATTTGGATTTTATATAAATGTTCTATTTAGTTTACAAATGCATTGTTTTAGTATTAGTATATACGATTTGGACTAATAAAACCAAATTCATAAATGTGAAAACAAAACAGTCCAACGGTTGGTTCATCAGTAAAATCAGAATACAGTGACAATAAAAATAATCAATCCCTCATATTGTTGTAAGTTTCTGTGTGTATTTGATTTCTGAATGCAGCTTATAATTCAAAATATATACAGCAAAAAAAAATTGTAAATTGTAACGGTAATTTTATACTGTTTTTAGTATAAACTATTAAAATATCATAATAAGGATATTTGTGGTTTGGCAGTAGTATAAGATAGATCTAGATAGTGCTAAGTTAAAAAAAAAAAAAGAAAGAGTAAATATGAATTTTTATATTACGGCTAGTGATCCTGGACCAAGTAATCGCTCTTCCCAAAGAAGAAGAAATCAAAGGTATAGAATATACAATTTTTGTTATATTTTCTTAAAAAATTATATACAAGTTATTATTATTTTGTATAAAGGATGACGTCTGACGAACTTCGAATTTTATTAGAACAGTCTGATAATTCTGAAACTGAGGAAAATCCATACATTGCGTCTGACGAAGATGAATATATTCCGGAATCACGAAACTTAAACAACGAAGACTCGGATATTGAACAAGAATTATTTATCGAAGAGGCCGAACAAATTGATTCCGATGAAAGTTTCGAAATTGATCCATCAAATGAGCAACAAAATTCAATTTTGGTTGCAAAGGATGGAACTACATGGCGTACTACTCCATTTCCGAGTACACAATCATTGACACGTAATATTCTACGGCAAAAAGGTGGCTCTGCAAACTACAGTAAATTATATACGGCGAAAGAAACCCTAAAATCGATTTTGTCATGGGAAATGTGTGATATTATTTTACGGGAAACAAATAAGAAAGGCAAACAAGTAGTTGACGACTACAATAATCAACTAAAGGCAAAATATCCCGAAGCTTCTAAACGGCCGAAATTGAAAGAATACGTGCTATTCAACGATCAGGATATTGACACATTTATGGGAATATTGATCGCCGCTGGGATACATCGGAATAACAAGGAGAATATAGACGAAATGTGGGCATTAGATGCTCTGCCTCTAATTATAGCAGCTATGTCTCGTGATAAATTCAAATTGTTGCTTCGATTTATAAGATTTGATAATCAGAATACTCGTAAAGAACGCTTGAAAACCGACAAAGCTGCTCCAATTAGAGATATTTGGTCGATGCTGAATAAAAACCTAGAAAAAGGTTACAAACCATTCGAGTCTATAACTGTAGATGAACAGTTGTTCCCTTTCCGTGGGCATACTCGATTTACACAGTATATTCCGTCCAAACCGGCTAAGTATGGCATAAAAGTTTTCTGGGCTTGTGACTCAGCCAACGCTTACCCTCTCCAAGGGCAGATTTACACTGGCAAGCAACCCGATGAACCTCGTCAAAAAAATGTTGGTGAGCGTACCGTTTTGGATTTGGTTGGATTTTACAAAGGCTCTGGAAGGAATATAACAACCGATAACTTTTTTACAAGCTTGCAGTTGGCTAAAACTTTGAGTAGTTGGAATATGACGCTTGTTGGAACAGTCAGAAGGAACAAAACATTTTTGCCGGTTAATATGCAGCCTGCAAAAGATAGAGCCTCTGGTACGACAAATTTTGCATTCAATAATGATGCAACTCTGTGTTCTTATGTTCCAAAGAAGAACAAATCGGTTGTTCTTCTTTCATCAATGCACGCAAGCGGGGAAGTTGACGAGGCTAATGGAAAACCGGAAATAATAAAATACTACAACAAAACAAAAGGAGGGGTGGACACTATGGACAAAATGCTAAGTGAGCATACCGTAAAACGTAAAACACAGCGATGGCCTTTGGCTTTTTTTTATAATATAATCGACGTTGTCGCTTTAGCGGCATATATAATATATCGAGAGCATAACCCAAGATTTAGAGCAAAAGACCACCGGAGAAAATTTTTGAAAAATCTTGCATATGAATTATGTCTGCCTGCAGTGGAAGCCCGAAGTAAAAATATTCAAATAACGAAGAATCATTTCGTACGATCAGCCATTGAAATGGTACTTCAACGTCGGCTTACAATTTCAGAAGCCCAAACTAGCACCAAAAAGCCTCATGGAAGCCGAGGGCCGAGCTTTGTTTGCGGTAGTTGTTTTATTTGCCGGGAATTAAAACTTAAGCAGAGAAAAACGAGAAAATTCTGCGTGTCTTGCATAAACCCTATATGTGATGAACATAGTGTTTCTAACACCACGTGTGTCCATTGCAACAAAGCCTAGCTTGTATAAACAAACTATTTTATCATTGAAATATGTGTTTTAACTTTAATTTTTATTTTTTTTATAATAAAACGAAATTATGAATTCAAAAATTATTTTTGGTTTATTTACATTCTTGTATTTCATGAATTTATATAAAGGTACAATTGTACCTATCACGCCGAAATATGTAGTAAAATCAACTCCAGCCATTTTCATTGGGAAAACATAAAATAATTATTTAGAAAATTATGTTAAAATATTCTATTCCATAAATGTAGAGATGTCGCTGCGGTTGTACCACCTGCGTCTTTTAAAAAAAAAGTTGTTGCAATTTTAAAACTCAAAAGGCACAATTGTACCTATCCAGCCGGATAAAGGTTAAACAAGTTTCGATGAAGCAGTAGTCAATCATTTTGAGAGCAACCTGAGAAGATGGAATTGCTCTCAAAATGGCAGAAATTTCCGCCTGGAAGAGTGGAAAAATGGGTTGTTATAGTTCTATTAGTCCAATTCGGTAATAGTTGCACGAAATAAATTCCCAAAGACGGGCTTCGACACCCTAGTGTCTGAGGGCATGTAGGCATTGATGTGTCAGCCGTTTTCCTCCTGTGGTGCGCATAGTTCCTATAACACCAAGACCAGCAAGTCTTCGAAAAGATACTGGCTAGACGCTGGAAACGCGTCGGGGTCTAACCAGATACCGAGATATTTAACTGCTGAAGAGAGCGGGATCGTATGAACCCCAAGTCTTGCCTAATAACATCCTTTTTTGATCACCGTAGTCTCAAGTCTGCAGTAATTTTGCTTGTCATATCTAGGCTTTCCATCTTTCGGGATGAGCACTACCCTGACTTTTCTCCAAGATCTTGGGACGTATGTTCAGAGAAAAACTGGCTCTAAAGATATGTGCAAGGTGATCTAGAATGATTTCAAGTACTTCTTGTACGCGACCCGGGACCTGGTGTTATACTCGTAAATATCAAGAAAGAACCGATATTCCACCAAGATGTTCTGAAACTTGATAGTTAGTGTGGTAACTGATTTCCATCTACTATATTAGAACTCACTTTCAGGAAGACTTTCAAATTTGTACTCGTATGAGTTCCATTTGGTTTCTCTAGGGTTTTGATAGTGACTTTCATATTATCACAGATACCGTTTGGTAGTTGACAAAAAATGTCATGGGTGTCAATCATCGATTGGTTATAGTACGCGGTATATGTAGTAGTGTTCCAAAGAGAAATCCATGTGAGGAACGGAAATATCCCGAACGCACTATATCTACACATTAATCCCCCACAACACTGACTATTAGAGCAACCCTTCGAGATACGACACTGAATGTGACAAAGTTCCCAGGGTGTAAACATAAGATTGCAATAGACCGTACGGTTCTCTTCTGCAACCTAAGCAAACTGAAGCAGTTTGAACCAGGGCAAAGGAGAAAGTGAAGATTCATGAATATTCCTAGAATTTAAGGGATCAAGGGATCTGATGCGATTGAAAGTTGGATAATTGCTAATAAAGTGTAAACTATTGTTAGTATCCTCAAGCCATTCGTTACATATGGCATCACTGGCAAGTTCCATGCGAAGCAAATGACTTGTAACGGTCATGGCTAGTAAGAATAAAAACAAATGTTCTCAAGTTGTGCTTTTTATAGAAAGAACGTAATTTGCCAGCTTCGGGATAAATCCTATGACAATAAATTTCGCTCTACACCAATAAGGGTGTATGTGTGGATCACGTCAGCTTTATATTCAAAAGGACAAACTTTTGAATTGTTTTTAGAAATATGTAAAATGGCAGATAAGCAGCTAAATGTCATGATGGTTACTTTGTTGTTATAATTGGTTGCCTTCAGTGTCATGAGTATGACCATTACTTTTTTTATAATTTAAGAGGTTTAAAAAATGTCACAATCCAGTACCAATTGAGAACTATAATCTGGTGAGTAACCGCAATTAATTCCGCTTGATTAGTACAGTTTATCCCCTAAACTGCCAGAGGTTCTCAGATCATGTGATGGACAGTAGCTAACAGAACTCGCATTCTTTTCAGAAAGAGAGAGAGAGAGCCAACAAAAAAATACAAGCGATTTGAATAACCGATTGTAACGGGAGTAAGGGGAGAATAAGCTCCATAGCTAGAAAAGGTGTTGTAGACATGGCTCTAGTTACAGCCCGAATTTAAGATTTGACGTTAACCACCGACTATCAAGGAACATACTCATGATTTAGCATTGGTAGAACCACTTTTAGCAAGTAAAAGCATTTAGCAAGACAAACCCCATAAATTACCAGAAGGTCTTCGGCTTTTATATCCAGATGCTACTCCAAGAAAGATTATTATCTAAGAAAACACCAGGATTTTGAAGTATGGGTTAAAAAAAGCTGCAGTATTCCTATGTCTTGTAACTATAACCAAATCGGTTTCAGAAGGGTTCACATATAGACCCTTATCCAGACACCACTGTTCTATAATGAGAAATGCGTGTTGAGTTAAATCGGATTAGGCATTAAGATGCTTGCATTAAAACCAGATGGTTAGCGGAACTCTTAGCAATAGAACCGAACTCATAACGATTAATTAGAATTTCCTCAATGACCAAAAGACACAACAGGGATGAAAGCGCAAAGGAAATTCGATATTGCAGTAGTGTTGATAATATTCCAGGCTCCTGCAATATCTAGAAAAGTGCATCTCGCTGTTGTACATAAAGATTTCTCAATCATAGTTCGTTTAAGGCAGTACTGAGCTGAGTGGTAACTAATTGTTGGTTTCTAAGAAACGATTTGGTGTCGGTATAATCCGACTTGCCAACTTTTGGATTAAAAATTACGTACTCCTGCTCCAAGATTGTAAAACAAAAGAAAAAGCTATAATAAATGTTCCTCGATGAGAGGATATCCTTGCTGTCATACAGCAGGAAATAAACAATTAGGACCGGCAGATTTAAAGACTTAGTTCGAATAGGACTGAACTAGTTTGGTGGGTTGTAATGATATTTTAGCCCGGAAATTGGGTAGTGAAAAGTAGATCGTCTACCCTCTTTTAAGAGGAAGTAAGTTTGCATTGAGTAGACAAAGTGGATCGAGTTTCGAGGTATTATTCCTGCTCAGCAACTTGTTAAGTCTTAAAAAAGCAGGTAAGCTATTAATTTATTCACAAAAAGAGGATCTCTGTGATAGCTAAGAAGCTATTTCAATCAACCTGTTGATTGGATCTTCTGGCCTTATTTTTCCTACCTTGGTAATCTTCCATTACTTTTTGTTAAAGTCGAACACTTACAAGGTTTCTTCCAGGATTTTTGGTAAGTGAAAAATCTCAAACGCACTTGGAATTGATTTTGGTAGTGTAGAAATTTGCAACTCAATGTCCACAAACGAAAATGATTTTCATAGAAAATGTTGGTAAGTTCTGTATAACGTTATACAGGTACATAACGGTTCCAAGTTCTGTATAACGCTAGGGTTAAAGCGTCGTTATTTTAAGAAAATATCATTCGTCACTTGCCAGTTTAATTTAGTGGAGGGCATGGAACACAAACTTATAATAAACACCTTCCTGTGAACAGAGTTAACAAAAGTAGGCCCCACATCCTCGTTCGTATTCCCCCCTAGAGGCTAATCTTATACAATTTAACATTGAATTGTACAATCTGGTACAGCAATAAAAAATTAATCCTTTAAATTTTTTGATTTTAGTTCAATTCAGCGCAACATAGAGGCTAGAACAAATAGAACAACTAGAACAAAAACATCGATCGGTTCAATTTTCACATAAAAATAAAAATTATATTTCCACTGTATACCGTTCAATAAAATTCAATTAGTAAACATAAAATAGTATCGCTCCTATATGTGTCGTCGTCGTCGGCGTCGTCGTCAACGGTTTGGTTTTAATGCATCTATCTATGTATGTACTCGTATATTACACACAGTATAGCTACATAGTTGTTAGTTTTCCCAACGAATTTTTTTTTTGTATTTTGTTTGGTTTTTAGAAAAATAAAATAAAATCCGATTTACTATTTAAAGTTAAGTACTTTGAACTATTGCAACATAATTTTAGATTCTGTTTTTAATTTTATTAAAGTGAATATAAAATAAAAAGCTGCAAACGAAGAAGACCTACTAACTTCACATCCATATTATATATATATACATGAATCTCGATTTCTACTACTCTGTGAGTGTGTGTGAGTGTGTTTGCTACTTTTAAAGGATTTGCTGATTTTCCCTACCTTCTTGTATATAGATAGAGCTTTACTCATGAAAATAAGTGGAAATTGAAATTTAGAAATAAAAAGCTTTTATTTGTGTGATTCTATACCGTTGGTATATACCTTAAGTAGAAAGTTTAATAAAGTTTTAAACAACAGTAGTTTGGGTATGTATTCGAAAACTACTTTTGAGTGTTTCCTTTATGTTTATACTGGATACAAGCAGCAATTAAATCGTTCCACCTCTAATTATACAACATAACCGTTTTATTCATCAGCACTGTAAACAATCGAAAGACGCGACAAAGTATACGACTACAACATAATATGTCATAAATTTATTTAGCTGTCGTACACCTCATAGCTTTATTGCTTCTATTATATATCACTTAAAACCCGAAAAGCCCCCACTGCACCGCATCACCCAAAACCAACCCAAAATCCTAAAAAACCGAACGAATTAAATTTTATTATTTCATTATAGGATAACTTAAAATTCTGCAACTTTAAAGTTGCCATGTACGAGAAAGCCAACACAATGATGCAGTTTTAAAGCACCCCACAAACCGAATTATTATTATTTTTTATATATCGTATATGTGTATAGTGTCCTCCACGGTCTGCACTAGCGAATATTTGTACAACAACAAAGTATTGTTTTTATATAAAACAACCCCAGTATTCATTTTCACATATATATAACCCCTTTTTCATCATCATCATCATCGTCATCGTCATGCTCGTGCCACCAAAATTTTCTATACGAGGGGAGAAACAAATTGGTACATACTCCTCATCCATATGAAGCAGGGAAAACTATATAATACATAAAAAAAAATCTAATTTTTTAAAAATGTTTTTCCCAACATATAAAAGTTATAAATTTTTAACGAAAATCATAAATTTCCACTATGTTGTTTGTTTGTTGTGGTGCGCGGTGCTACTGGCGGTGTTTTATATGTGTTTTCGTCATATACGGGTGTTTGAATGGTGGTGGCGCAAAATGAAGACAATCTGAAAGAACTCAAACCAAAAGATTTGCATTCCAGATAAAAACTGAAAATTGTGTTCATGCATGTCGTGTCGTTGTGTATCATTTTAATTTACTGAACCGGAATCCACTCTCATATATCTATATCGCAATGAACATGTTGACTTTAGTTACTTACCTGTACTATCTTAAAAAACAACTTGCATCAGACATGGACTCGTGGGAGCGGATACATTCTCAACTATACCATTGACCTCCCGGACTCGAGATCCTCCACTTGTTCTAACCATCAATCACGTAATGCTCAGTATTACTAATCTTAGTGATTATCTTGTAAATGTTCTGAATTTTCAAGCAGTGTAGCATCTTATGGGATGAGAAAAATCGGTTCGTCCCAGTTCGTCCGGTTCTTTGATTTCAGTAGTTCAGGGAACCACTAATTCGAAAGGATTTTTTTTTTAGGAGCTTTGGTCCATTGGTGTAATCCAGTAGGTTCTGCAGCAGCGTGACAACGAGGAGCTGCGGAAACATGTTAAGGTATCAGTCTATAGTACTGACATGGAAGATAGGTCGGCCCATGGATTCTAAACACGACAGGGGATCCAGATATGTTCATTTTAACACCACCGATCGCACCGCTCAAACGATCGAAGGTGAAAACCCCTTTTGCATCTTGCAACAAATCGGGATTCAAACCCGGTACCTCCCGCTCCAATTGCCGCAGCTTTAACCACTGCGCTACCTGGTTGGTTATTATTATTAAAGATGGTTGGAACCCTATAAGGTTCCGCACTCAATGCCACAAAGGGCCCATGGTGCAAATATAGGATTACATCAAAGCGCGCAGACGCGTTCTGCAACCTTAGCAAACTGAAGCAGTTTGAACCAGAGCAGAGAAGACAGTAGATTTACAGGAATAAACCTGCAGCTAAACACAAGAGATCTCATACGGTCGAAAACTGGACAACTGCTGATGAAGTGTAAACTATCGTCAACCTCTTCCAGACATTCGTCGCATACGGCATCATTGGCCAGTCCCATGCGATGAAGGTGGCTTTTGAAACGGCCATGGCCAGTAAGTATAGAGACTAAAATTCTCAAGTTGCCCTTTTTCAGATCTATGGCCTGAAATAGTGCCGAGAGCATTCCACGCCCCAACACTCCTCAAGCGAAAGGCAGCCGAACAGGCTGTACCTTAAATGAAGAATTGTAACTGGGGTAGGGAGAGAATTAGCTCCACAGCTATAGAAGCGGAGTTGAAGCCATGGCTCCAGTTACAGCCCGACAAGCGAAGTTTTGCAAACAAATGAGTTTAAGAATTGAAGATTTAACTTTAACCACTGGCCACCAAACAACAGATGCATAAGTTAGCATTTTGAAAACCAATTATTTATAGATAAAATATAACATTTTGGGGGATAATCCCCAACAATTACCAAAAGCTCTGCGGCATTACCAAAAAATAGCAGTGGCTTTTTGTAGTTTAAAGTCCACTGTCACTTTGAACGTCACTTTGACGTAGGCTGAGCTATTAACCTTACAACCAAAAAGTGATGGTACAGAAAAAGCTGCAGTGTTCCTACGCCTTGTAAATATAACCAAGTCGGTCTTAGATGGGTTCACATGTAAACCCTTATCCAGACACCACCGTTCTGTAATGAGAAGAGCGTGCTGAGTTAAATCTGATAAGACATTCAGATGCTTGCCTGAAACTGTCAGTACCAGATCGTCAGCATAATTTTGGGCGACAAAACCGGAATCACGAAGATTCACAATAAGTTCGTCAATGACCATAAGCCACAGCAGGGATGAAAGCACACCTCCCTGCGGGCATCCTCTGGAAGCCTTGATTCAAATTAAGGTATCCTCAACCTCGTATATTGCAATGCGAGATTCAAGCATACATTTAATCCACCTGATAATGTAGGGTTCGATACCAAATTTAGTACATGCATTCGTAATCGAGGCGAATGAAGTATTATCAAACGCTCCTGCAATATCCAGAAAAGTGCCCACAAGAAACTCGTTGCTGTGCATAGATCTCTCAATCCTAGTTACGAGTTCATCCTAGTTACGCGGTAACTAAATGTTGGTCTCTAATAAATCTATCAACAATCCTTTCTAAATATTTCAGAAAGGTTGATGACAGACAAATAGGCCGAAATGAGTTGGGGTAGGTGTAGTCCGACTTGCCAATTTTAGGAATAAAAATTACTTTACTTCTGCTCCAAGATTGTGGAACAGAACTAAAAGCGATACATGCTTGGAACAAATGTAGTAAATGTTCCTTAATGAGAGGAAATCCCAGGATTGCCGGTAGTAATGGTTTTATATTCCGGGAAATGGGTAGTGAGAAGTAAATCCCCTACTTCCTTTTTCGAGGAAGTAAGCTTGCCATTAGGTAGACGAAGTGAATCAAGTCTACATGTATTATTCCTGCTCAGGGACTTGTTAAGTCTAACTACAGCAGGTAAGCTATTAATCTTCTCACAGAAGATTACCCAGGTAGATCTTTGCGATGCTCTTAGTTCTTTTTTGTACACTTTTGTGCAGCTAGGAAGCTGTCCCAATCAGACTGAAGATTAGATCTTCTTGCCTTATTCTTCAGCTTTCTTGTAGTCTTCCTTAACTTTTTTAAAGTGGAGCACCAGAAAGGTTTGTTCTGAGTTTTTTGGTTCGAGACAAGTGGACACGAAGTCTCAAACGCTGTTGTAATAGCTTTAGACAGACCAGAAGCCTGCAATTCTAAGTCCACAGACGAACAAATCTTTATAGGTGGTTCGAGTAAGGAAACAAGCTCTCGAGAGAATGTTTCCCATTGGTAAGCTTCCGATTACGGTAAGGTTTAAGCGTAATTCCGATTACGGTAAGGTTTAAGCGTAAAAGTTGGTTCACATCCAACATTGAGGATATCCAACTCAGATGAACTTAAGTAGTTTAACAGAGCAGAACCTCTGTTATTAATGTTGGTACTTCGCCAAAGAGAGTGATGTACATTAGCATCACACCCAGCTATCAGAGGAATATTTTTAGCCTTACACCAGCTTACTAGGTATGTAAAGTCCTCAGAAGGAGGTGGAGTAGCAGAATCTTAAGGAAAATAAACTGAGGCAATAACCACTTCAGTTTGAGAGTTTAAAGTAATGCGCGCAGCTGCAATATCACCCGAACTACACTCTTCAATGAGAGATGCATTAAAATTCTTTGAGATGCATAGTTCTCGCGGTAGAACTCTTGTACAGAATTCTTTCACCGGGGGTGTTTAGTCCAGAAACCAAACCATTAAGAAGGTAAGGTTCTTGAACTAAACATAAATCTGTGTGCGAATTAACGAGCAACTTCTTTAATTCTACAGAAGCTGACTTGCTATGTTGCAAGTTAATCTGTTTAATTACATGCATGGATGCCATGATAACATCAGCAAGATATATAAAAAAAAAATTGAAATAATAAAATTGTACACTACGGGCCTGAGATGATCTTAAAAGAGATCCTCTCAAGTACGTATTGTAGAGAAGAGCCGGATCCAATAATGTGCTCAATAGATTTCGAGTCAACCCGGAACACAATCGATTGACTGTTAGCCTCTCGTCTGTGTCGGACGATTTCCCATCCATTGATATTGACTATTGGATTCATCACGCTGATGTTCGCTAATACCACACTAGGTTGCTCTGGAGGTCCAGGGACCCAGGTGTAGATTAGTAGTGGTTTGAAAGGGTCACCCACTGACAGCTGACAACCTCTCCAGAGATCTCCTAATTTAGCAATTTCACTGGCGAACCAATTGTAGGTTGCATCATCGGCACATTTACAAAGAAGGACGCCATCAATGAGATAGCAGCCCAACATTTGTGCTACGAAACCGGTAGATTTTGCCGCTTCAAGAATACGACGACCCATTTCTATACGAAAAATACCCAGCTTAGCCTCATCCAGCGAATTGGCGCCGTTGTTGTCACGCACGCAGAATTTTTTAATCGTTGTCTCAGCAACAACTTGTGCCAACGTGCGTGGTTTTTTGGTTACCAACTCAGGAGTGGAACCAGTTACAGCGTGCGACCCCTTGGGTGTCGACGATGAGGGAAGATTAGACTCTTCTGGAATAGCGCCAAGCGCCAGTCCAGAGAGTCGCTTTTGCAGACGTTGGCGATTCCGTTTGCCAGCTCGCCTGGTTTTCCTTAGAGGATGAGTGGGTATGGCTGTAGACCTCTCGCTCTCCACTAGTGGGTTACGTCCAGTATCAGAAAGGACGTCAGAGCTGAGACCACTGATACTGATACCTGGGCGGTTACCATAGAGGTATATACCATGGAACATTCACAATGATACGTAATTCTTTGTTTTGAAATGTTTGTATGATCTTAACTGTAGTTTTCTTTGCACAGCCTCAAAAATGAATGCCGTATGTCCAAATGATTATATGACAGTCGTTTGTCTTGCGTTGTCAGCTTAGAGTTTCTTCCAAAAAGCCACTGCATTTTTCTGAATCTAAAATTCAATTCTTGGCTTTTCTTTTTAATACACGGCCAAGCACACTACCTTGTGGAACTCCCGCCATTATTTTCTTTAGTTTTGATTACTCCGTTTCCTGTCTCACCCTAAAGTAACGGTCATTTATGTATGACGTAAGCAATTCAAAATACTGTTTTGGCAGATCTCGTTGAAGCTTATTTTCCAGACCATGGGGCCAAACCTTGTCAAATGCTTGGGGTTCTTCTCTTCCAGCGCCTCTTCAATCGTATCAGTGATCCTATGTACCTGTTCTATTGTTGAGTGGCCTTCTTGAAACCCAAATTGATGTTAGTTTGAGAAACAATCTTTCAAAAACTTTTTGATGTGATTGTTAATAAAGAGATTCACCTGTATGATGTTTTGTCATTTAACGGTTTATTATGCTTATTAACCATTATGATTTTCGCTACTTTACACTGCCTTGAAACATAACCTTGTCTAAAGACAGCATTGATTATGTGCTTTTTCTGGTAGTGCTTTGATTATTTTCGCTGTAATCAGGTCGTATCCAGAAGCTTTTTTATCTTTAAGATTTTTTACTTCTTGTTTGATTTCAGTCACAGTGACTGGTAAACCAAGTATCTCGTCTTTTTTGGTTACCGGTGTTAAATATTCATTCTCTGCCTGTCAAGTTGGTGGTTTAAAGGTAATTTCTAGGTGTTCGGCAAATAGATCAGCTTTTTGTTTATCGCCGCGACCCAGGTTTTATTAACCATTTTGCACACTGTTAGTAGTCAGCCCAATGAATGCTTTTAACTCTTAAATTATACAACCTGTGATGGAGATGACATCAAAAATGGAAACATGTGCGTTAGCAGCCACTCGATATGGACTCGTCAATTACTGTATCAAAAATCATCTATTCAAAGGAGGCTGCAACTTCTCTCACAAAGGTTTACATGCACACTTGATCTTCACCAATTGGCAGAGAAAAGAATCAAATTGAACACGAACAAGAATTGTTAACCTCTTTACGACAGTATATAATGTAAACTAGAATGAGGGCACAGCTGTAAGAAAGTTATCTGAAAAAATTACAAACACTACACCTATAAAGGATCAGGCCGATCAAACTGTAACCAAACATGAGTAACAACGAAAAAGATGGTCAGAATATACTTTGATTACGGATGACGAACTTCCAAATGGCAACTAAAGTAAAACTATAGTAAACACCTATTAATTAACGGAACGGGAAGTTAGAACTGCCATCTAGAACCTGAAAATCAATAAGGCCGTGGTACAGACAATATACCAGCGAAATTAATGGAAATAAGGTTTAACAATAACGATCCTAAAAACCGCGGCCTCAAATGATACAATAACTGGACTGGTATCTGACTTCTCAAAAGCACAATTAAAGTATGAGCGATGCTAATCTTTGAGCGATCTGCATCTACAACTAAGAATGAAACTAGTGATCTTTATCAGCCATGTCCTGCATACCTGATCCATATTCCATAACCTTTAAAGATGCTGAAAGCAGTGAATTTGATAAAATATTATTATTTTTCATTCCTCCTATCGTCTTAGCTTAGAGAAGGGTATTTATCAACCACAGTGAAAGATGCAGTCAATAACGTTGAATGTTGGTATATGAGAAATATTAACGTGTAGCGGTTCAACATATTTGTTGAATAATATTTCAAACCGCTTCTTATTTATTAATGCAACTTTTTCAATGCCGAATTTTATTACGTCACGTTCTATCGTATAATCGAGGTAAATATTATATTCTCAGTGACAAGTGCACCATCTATATTTCAGTAGAATATTCTCGTTTCGATAGCATATTTAGTACAGTCAGTTGTTTCTATTTTTGAATAGATATTTTCTCGTGTCGACATCTATTCAAAGTAGAACGCCGCCTACATTATCAAAGTAGAGCGCAACTGCATTATCATTTTCTCGTGTTAGTATTTCTCGATCGTGGCGCGCGTGTCCTCCCTCTTGGTTGAGTGACAAGCCAATTATTTTCGGCCATTACATTCATTACCAGTGACCTGTCAAGTGGTTACAATTTGTGCGGTGGAATTAATTAAACATATAAATAAATAAAACATAAATTAAATATATCATATAAGATAAATTAAATTAAAAACAATTAATTAATAAATAAATATTATAAAATTTAAATCATTGTAAATAAAATGAATTAAACATATAAATAAATAAAACATTTATAATATAAACAATAATAATAAATAAATATAATTAAATAAATAAAAACATTTTTAACATACCAAATAAAATTAATTAATTATATACATAACCGTACAAGTGTTATATTGGTGACCCCGACGGCCCTGTTTAGGGCATAATACGCTGACACGTGCCGCCAATCGCACGTGTCCACAAAAAACGGAGTAACGCGTGTGCAAACCCCCGCGCAACGAGGGATAACGGAGTAACGCGTGTGCAAACCCCCGCGCAACGAGGGAACGGAGTAACGCGTGTGCAAACCCCCGCGCAACGAGGGAATAACGGAGTAACGCGTGTGCAAACCCCCGCGCAACGAGGGAATAACGAAATAACGCAGGTGCATACCCCGCGCAACAAGAGAGACAATCACAACGCGGGTACATTACCTCGCGCAACATTTAAAAAAAAAAAGAGAAAAAGCTTGTAAGTTTTATTTTTTTTTATATATAAAAATTTTTTTCCACCAAGCCACACACTTCTCTCACTATCTAAAATTTTCTCTCACTCGTACGTCCACCCGCCAATACCGTGTGCAAAATTTTTACTAAAAGCAACGGTACAATACGCTCCGCCGCCACGTTTTTCACTATCGAGAAAATTTTTTTTTAATTAAGAGTCGTACATTTTTATTTGGTTCCGTCGAGAGAGAATAATTGTCACCTCCGGATCCAACATTTTTTTTCGCTTCCTGCATAGTCATATTCTTTCTACTCTCTTTTTAAAACGGTCGAATTAAAACTAAGTGCAGTGTCACAGATAAAATGAACCCAGAGAGCAAGGACGTAGTAATGGAGGAGCAGGAATCAAAAACAGGAGAAGTAGCATCGGCAAGGACACTGCCACTACAGCCATTATGGATGGACGACATCAAAGGTTGGATCGCATTGGCGGAGATCACCTTTGATCTGCAGAAGACGACCAGCTCCAGACAAAAATACCTGCAGGTCATTTCGTCCATACCGTCGCACCTCTTCCAGACGACGATACCGGACGTGTTAAGAAATCCCCCGCAAAATAACCACTACGAGCAGCTTAAGACTATCTTATTAAACCGTCTCGCGCCTTCAGACGAGAGGCAGCTAGAGGCATTGCTCAGGGGTCAGGATTTTGGCGACCGTAAATCGTCCGAAGCCCTCAGACATATCGAGAGTCTGGCAGGGAATAATTTCGGTGTCCCAGTCATTCGTTCACTCTGGACCCGAAACCTTCACGAGTTAATTCGAATTGCGTTAGCTGCCCAACCCGACTCGGCTCCTTTATCGACTCTAGCCGAGGTTGCGGATCGTATGCACGAAAGCATCAGGTTGCAGCAACCAAATTTACACGCCGTCGAGAGACCCTATAATCCTCCGGCATCATCAAGACCATTTTCACGAGTACGAGAGCCACGAAGAGCAAGGCCAACTCAGGACGAGCAAACATCGTCATCTGACTCATTCGCGTCTCGCTTGACACGAATTGAGCAAATTGTCAGGCAATTAAGCATAGGTGAGCCAGGCCAACGCGGCAGACAATTTGCACGGCCAATAAACCGATCACGTTCACGCTCTCGATCACGTTCACGATCTCGTACACGCTCAAATAATCAATAGCAATATTCCGGTTCACATAATCCGAACCATCTTTGTTGGTATCATTTCCACCACAAAGAAAGGGCTCACAGGTGTATTAAACCTTGTGGTTTTAAGCCCCAAACAGGTAGTGATCCAAAAAACTTGTAGATCCCCTGGTCGAGTCGGCCGCACTCTCGACCTTAAATAACAGCCGCCTCTTTATAAATGACGTAATTAACAACCTGACTTTTCTTATAGACACGGGAGCTGACCTTTCGGTGCTCCCTGTCCGACGTTTTTCCACGTCGATATTTTTAAATTTAAAATCACACGATCTAGTGTTAGCAGCCGCCAATGGTACTAAAATTAACACCTATGGAACTAAATTGCTCCAGGTGAATATCGGACTTAGACGTAATTTCACGCATGCATTTGTTTTAGCAGCAGTGAATCGTCCGATTATTGGCGCTGACTTTTTAAGCAAATTTGGCCTTTTAGTCGACCTTAAACGAAAACGGCTTATTGATCCAGCGACTCAGCTGTCAATACATGCCACTACGGTGCGTGTTAATACCCCCACACCGATTTTTTACGCAATCGACAATGGCTATGGCACGCTTTTGAAGAAATTTCCTTCACTAACAGCGGAGCCGAATTATAATTCACCAGTTTGTCATTCCGTGGTACATCATATTGTTACTGAAGGGCATTTACCAGTATCAAGACCACGAAGACTAGATCCGATTCGCCATAAAGCTGCCAAATTAGAGTTTCAGCATATGGTAGATTTAGGGATTTGCCGGCCATCGGCATCCCCAGTTTCTTGTCCGTTACATATGGTCAAGAAGAAAGATAATGATTGGAGACCATGTGGTGATTATCGTAGATTGAATACGGTTACTATTCCAGACCGCTATCCGATACCCCACATTCAAAACTTTTCCATGAATTTACATGGAAATAATATTTTCTCCAAAATCGATTTAGTTAGAGCTTATCATCTTATTCCCGTAGCTCCTGAAGACGTTCATAAGACGGCCATAACCACACCTTTTGGTCTTTTCGAATTTACCCGAATGCCTTTCGGACTTCGAAACGCCGCACAAACGTTTCAACGTTTTATTAACGAAGTCGTACGAGATTTGGACTTCGTATTCGTCTATATTGACGATATTCTTGTAGCTTCACTTAACGAGGAGCAACACAAACTCCATTTGGAAACGCTATTTAAACGATTAGCAGAGTTTGATGTTCGAATCAATAGCACAAAATGTGTCTTTGGAGTTACAACTCTTGATTTCCTCAGCCACAAGATTACTCCTAATGGTATTCTGCCTTCGCCAGAACGAATTAATGCCATTAAGGAATTCCCAGCACCCACTACAATTAGGCGCATTCAGCAGTTTATCGGGATGGTTAATTATTACCACCGATTTATACCAAAGTTAGCTGAATTGCTTGCCCCAATTCACTCACACTTGGCAGCTCTACTAAAGAAGCCCAAGACGCCAAAGAATTTTTCCTGGCCCGAAGAATGTCAAAACGCATTCATTTCGCTTAAAAGTGAATTGGCTAATATAACTTTATTAGTTCATCCGCTGAACGATGTTAAATTCAGCGTGACTACTGATGCATCGAGCACGGCAGTTGGCGCCGTCCTGCAACAGTTTAATAATAATAATTGGGAACCATTGGGATTTTTCTCTAAAAAATTAACGAATGCCGAACGTAAATACTCCGCATTCGATCGGGAATTACTCGCAATTTATCTATCGATTAAACATTTTAGATACTTTGTCGAGGGTCGGGATTTCACTATTTACACCGACCATAAGCCTTTAACAAGAGCAATTCAGTCTAAAACTGAACGTAATCCAAGACAAGCACGTCATTTGGATTATATTAGTCAATTTACCACGGACATTCAGCATGTGCACGGTAAAGATAATGTAGTAGCGGATGCTTTTTCCCGCACAGTAGATGATACGGTTGCGGAGGTTTTTTCCCGCACAACCGATACTTTGGTCGCGGATGTTATTCCCCGCTCGACCAATACAAATTCAGCCAAAGTCGAGACTTACTTCGACTATGATACTATTATCAAAGCACAAAAAGCAGACCTAGAACTTCAGAATTTACTTTCTGGTTCCGAATGTCTTTCTAGTTCCAATATGAAACTAGAGCTTTTTAAATTACCTGGCTTCGAAATTTACTGCGAAACTTCAACAGGCAACAATCGCCCTTATATCGCAGAACCATTACGCAAAATAATTTTTACTACTTTACACGGCATTTCACATCCTGGTATCCGTGCTACTCGTAAATTGATTACTGCTCGCTACTTTTGGCCTAGTATTAACAAGGACGTGACCCATTGGGCACGAGCCTGTTTAGCCTGCCAAAAATCTAAAGTCCAGAGGCATACTAAATCACCTCATGGACAGTTTGATATCCCACCTGGTCGATTCGAACACATCCATTTAGACGTTGTTGGACCTCTTCCACCATCTAATGGATTTACTTATATACTAACCTGTGTCGATAGATTTACTCGCTGGCCCGAAGCTTATTGCATGAACGATATGTCTGCAACTACTATAGCTAACACATTTGTCCAAAATTATGTATCACGTTTTGGCGTTCCACTTGACATAACTACGGATCAAGGAACGCAGTTTGAGTCCAAACTTTTTAGTGAGTTAACAAAACTCCTTGGCTCACATCGGATACGGACAACAGCTTATCATCCTCAAGCTAATGGCATGGTTGAACGATTTCACCGCCAACTTAAAGCTTCCCTTAAGGCCAGAGGCAATACAATCCATTGGAGTTCCGAATTACCACTCGTTTTACTTGGTATTCGAGCAACGGTTAAAGAAGATCTGAAGTGCTCACCTGCGGAGATGGTCTATGGCCAAACAATTAAGTTACCCGGTGAGTTCTTTGTCGAAAATCCTCTTCCGTCTTTGCCACCAACCGACACAGTTGTCAATCAACTCCGCACCACCATGCAAAACCTCATCCCCACTTCAACTAGACAGGCGAAACAAACAGATATTTTTGTTCCCAAATCGCTCGATAATTGCGATTATGTCTTTGTTAGGGTTGATAGAGTTAAAACAGGGTTGCAAACTCCTTACGACGGACCTTTTAAAGTTATACAGCGTTTACGCAAGAGATTTATTGTTTCAATTAAAGGCAAACATCAATCCATTACGATTGACAGATTGAAACCAGCGTACGGCATTTTAAATTCTGCTGATCAGATAGCAGCTATGACACGACATAAAAAAGTTCGATTTTCTGTATAACATTTCGATATTCGCGGGCTCTATCTGCGAAGGGGGTCCTGTAGCGGTTCAACATATTTGTTGAATAATATTTCAAACCGCTTCTTATTTATTAATGCAACTTTTTCAATGCCGAATTTTATTACGTCACGTTCTATCGTATAATCGAGGTAAATATTATATTCTCAGTGACAAGTGCACCATCTATATTTCAGTAGAATATTCTCGTTTCGATAGCATATTTAGTACAGTCAGTTGTTTCTATTTTTGAATAGATATTTTCTCGTGTCGACATCTATTCAAAGTAGAACGCCGCCTACATTATCAAAGTAGAGCGCAACTGCATTATCATTTTCTCGTGTTAGTATTTCTCGATCGTGGCGCGCGTGTCCTCCCTCTTGGTTGAGTGACAAGCCAATTATTTTCGGCCATTACATTCATTACCAGTGACCTGTCAAGTGGTTACAATTTGTGCGGTGGAATTAATTAAACATATAAATAAATAAAACATAAATTAAATATATCATATAAGATAAATTAAATTAAAAACAATTAATTAATAAATAAATATTATAAAATTTAAATCATTGTAAATAAAATAAATTAAACATATAAATAAATAAAACATTTATAATATAAACAATAATAATAAATAAATATAATTAAATAAATAAAAACATTTTTAACATACCAAATAAAATTAATTAATTATATACATAACCGTACAAGTGTTATAAACGCAACTAGATTCATTTCTAGTCTTGATCTAAAATAACGCCTTTACGAATGGGATCCCGTTTTACCTTATAGACATAATCTTAGTTAATCTAGACTACCTTCTTAATACTTCCACTAGACTCAAGGATTATTTCTCATTACTTCTTAAAGTAACTCGACTCCTGATCCACGCCAAACTCATCACCAATATTCTTAAAAGCAAGTTCCTTTATAAATAAAATTAACCCTCTTCCTCGCACTGTTAAACAGATCCGCATCTATCATTTGTCCTTACAATTGTAAGTTGGTAAGCAAATTTCCTTATACCCTTAAAACAGCATTGAAAACTCTGACTTCCATTCTTGCGTAACCGACTTTTCCAATTTTTTTTTTCAATCGACCATTCCAGTCTCCAGCAGCTTGTGCCCTAAAATAATCTTTTAAGTCGATTAGCTCGCTGGAAGCCTGGTTGGACGAATGGAGTTTGGTTCAATATCACTGATAACTTTAATTGTTTCTTCCTGGTTCTTAATAAGCATCCATCTTCTCTCGGTAAGCGGCTTATTCTATCGATTCCTTCAAAAAAGGAGCTCCATGTGCTCCTCTTAGATTTTTAGAAATATTCATCGTAGCCTATAAATTTCAATGATCCTACCCTATGGTACTGTGATCTGCAGATCAACATAAAACTTTTTCAGGTCGTACCTTAATGGAGAGGTTCAGAAACAAAATTATTTCTTTCAAAGTTATGCTTCAACAGAAACAAACTGAAACTGTTTTCAATTCAGCATTTTGAGCGCTTCGCTATAAATAACTTGTTATTGAGAATTTAACCGTCGAAATTATAACCGTCACTTGGGGTTTTTTTTACCTGTACAGTGAAATTTTGATATGAGGTCTTACATGTACACTCACGATCCCGCTGGTCAATTCCCGTCAATTTTAACACTACTAGTGTCAAATGATAGCACATTTCAGAAACCACCTTGAACAAAGTTTACTGCAAGCCAATCGATTAAATTTTTCAAAAATGCTTAATCAAAAGTGCATTGTGTTTGAAATCCAACGCAACGATCGGCTTTTGTTCCATTGCATATCAATTATTTTTAAATGCAGTACCACTAGTTCTTGTAAATGTGTTCTAATGCAAACACCTAATATAAAATTCATTGTAATATGGCACCCGTTCAAGAGCTGGAGGCGGTTAAAGTGGTCACATTGTATCAGGAAGATTATACACAAGAACAAATGGCACGAAAATTAGGAATTAATCAGCCTTCGGTTTCACGAACACTTAAGCGGTATCGTGAGACCTTAGAGTATAAAAGAAAGCCCGGACAAGGACGTAAAAGGTGCACAACCGAGCATGACGATCGATTTTTAAAAATGAATTCGTTACGAGATCGAAAGCGAACTTCTACTCAACTCAAAAATGAGTTACTTAGTGCGCGTCAAGTGAATATTAGTGTCAGAACAGTTAGACGAAGATAAAAAAAAGTGAACCTAAAAGTTCCACGGTTTCTTCCCCGCTACAAATCCAGTCGTTTAGAATTTGCTCATACTCATGCAAATTGGGGAACTGATCAATGGGCCACTGTTCTCTTTTCAGATGAGACTAGAATCCAATTATGGAAACCAGATGGACGTATTCTTGTATACAGAAGAGTTGGAGAACGCTACGCACCGTGTAACATGGTGCAACTGTAACTGTAAGCTTTGGTGGATTTTCAATAATGTTTTGGGGTGGAATTAGTTGAGAGGGCCGTACGGAGCTGGTGGAGATTGGTTTGAGGATGAATGCAGACTGGTATGCTCGGAACATTCTTGGCGATCACGTTTTGTCATATGTGGGCTTCATGGGTTATGACAGTTTTGTGTTCATGCATGATAACGATCCAGTCCACGTTGCTGCAATGGTACGACAATATATCCAAGATATTGGCATTCGTGCACTTAAGTGGCCACCAATGAGTCCTGATCTTAATCCGATTGAACACGTGTGGGACATTCTAAAACGCCGTATTAGAGCTAGAAATCCTGCACCAGATTCGAGTTGAAGCGCATTCTACTTATTATGCCCAGAAGGATGGAAGCTGTAATAAGGGCACGGGGGGGGGGGGGGGAATTAATCAAATTAAATTGTAATAAAGCTAGTTTTAATGTTTATAAACCGCTTTAAAAAATTAAAAAAAAAATAGTTCGACACATTTTAACATTAAGCAATGAAAAATAGCCGCTATAATTCCATAACGCCACATTTGTGCCTCTTTTGAGAAAATTATAAATTTGGGATCATTTGATACCAGTTCCACTGAATTTGTCCAGTAGGATTTTTTTTTATTACAAAAAAAATATGCGTTGATTTTGTCCAGGAGTGTTTATGTAAACAAAATAACTTGGAGGGCTTGATAAATCGATAAATAGTCAACATTGAATAGTGATTAGTGAACTTCGAGGCACCGTCAAGTGTATTAAGCTTGTGAATATCCGATTAGAAGGTTCTAGATTAGAAGGTGCGAAACGTGATTCTATGAACTGATTTAATTTGTTTTTTATGACAAGGGCTACGGTGATTTTGGGGGTCTAGAAAATCTAGTATTTCAGTTTTATCTTCGGTTCTTTTTCCTTGTTTGGCTGTTTCTGATAAAATTCATCGGTTGAAAACCATCCTTTCTGCTTACCCTTTAGGGTTAGTTTTATTTGTAAGCTAATTAGGTGATTCTTATTTTTATTGAACCTTAGTGTATACTGTTGTAAATGTTCAACTATAGCTCAAAATACTCTTAAAGTACCTTCCAAAAGGTTAAGAAATTCGTTCAAATCTGACTTATCAGGTATAACAATTCTTGCAAATCTAGACGCTTTAATAGTTGTTTCTCCAACTAGGTGGATCTTATTGGTTTAAGATCATAACCTTAAAACAACGCATATTGCTAGCAAAGCACGAATACTCCTGCACTACTTAACAAGCGTGTCGCATGTTTGTTCCATTTAAAACGATGTACCAATAATGGGTTCTAAAATAATTCATCAGTCATAATGAAAGGACGAGTATTGCAGCATAGAAACAGTAACTTGTTTCGAAACCTCTTTTCACTCAAATATATCCATCGATATCGAGAAGAGGGCATATTGTACCGTCCAATTCATTCCAATTCAGACGAATCTTAATTAAAAAAAATCCAACTCCACCTTCAGCATCAGATTAACCCCGTGTACAATATACATAGAGTGCCCGGTGACTAGAGACTAGAACTATAGAAGGAGACCAATTATAGGCGGATTGATCGACAACGTATCTGTAATAAATATCAAGCATTTCGATATTTCGGTTACTGCCCGATAGACATGTAGCATAACTATATAATGCCTAAATATGTTGGTCCTTAAGCTCTTGTTTGAGGTATCGGGCTACAATATAAAGAATTGCAAATCGTTATGAGACGAAACAATAAAAACACAAAGTTAACGAGATAAATAAGAGATGGCACTGATCGTTCCGTATTGCAAGCTTCTATTGAAAACATTTACTTTACACTGCAATGTTGAGCACTGTAATTCTGTCAAGTTCATTAAATAATACGTGAACAAAGATAGCGACCTGCCAGTTGGGCATTGGTGGTTTGGATGCAAATGACAAAGTTTCAAGATTCAGTTGGTCCGTTATGTCAGTTGCAAAGCAGTGATGTGGAGTATTTTGTCATTTACAATACAAGAAAGAAATTTCACTTTTTTTGCATTTTTAGAAAGGACAACGTGTCAATTAAGCTAGTGCAGCAGAATGACCACCATTTACAACTTTCACGAATTTCTTACTAATTTGTAATTTGTTCGTATTATTTTTCATGCACACTATTATCGTTGAAACTAGTCTCCGATGAAGTTTTAAAAGATGAAAGAAAGGTCAACCTTCATCTGAAGCTCTTGGTCGTGTATGAACGGTTCCATCCACGAAACGAATAATATTTTTATCTTCGTTTGATTTTGTTTCATGTTCGTGGTGCTACTTTGATCAAATTGTTTCGTACTATGATGCGCCACTTATCGAGAGGCTTACTAGCGTTTGAATTTATAAGAAAGCAACTCACATTAGGACTACAATCTCGCCGACGCCACTGTTTCTTGATCAGCAAATCAAAATCGAAGGCATGTGCGCGCTTATGTGTGGCATTTTATTCCTCGAATTTTGGCATGCCAGCACCAATTGGTTGATGCACGATGCATTTAATCTTAAATTGCAATGTACTGCTTTTGAATTCACGGAATTTACATACAGCAAATACATTGAATTGTTTTGAATTCCAACTAACTTCAATTCATTTCCACACTGACTGAAAAAACCCAAATCGACATTTCATTCATTTTTTAATAATTCGTGTCGAATTCGTTGAAAAGGTGAATGGCATGTTTTCTGAACTCAATCGTCCATCAGAATTGAGATGAGTTGTTTAATTTGACCTCTTATCAAAATCAATTTCTGTGTAGGGTTGTAGTGCACCAATCGTTAAAATTGGTTCGTAATGTTTCATTTGAGATGCGGTTAGGGCTATTTTACAGCCTCTATTTTTTTTGTGAAGGCCAAAGTAAGTTACCTCTGCTCCAGCAATTCATCAATAAAAATAACATCTAAGACACATTTACTCAGTTGAGGCGTATTTTTGGATATATCGGGTCATCGCATCAAATACTACTGGTTCAACTGGCCTTCTTCATTTGTTTTCGCCATCACTCAGGCTCAATTGACCCATTGTGACATCTTTTCCCAGACGTACACTCTCAGTCCCAAATTTGTTTGTTGACGTCACTCACAATGACGTCACTTTTAAAGTAGACTCAGGCGTCACAAAAAACGAAACCGCACCCAAACGGGCTGAAAGGATGCAGATACGATGATCCCTACAGCTCATCTCCTTAGCAAAGAGTGCTGCTTTCAAAATTGCAGTTATTTCCACCTGAAAGACAGTAGCGTACCTACCACGCTGGATAGATAATACGACCTCATGATTTTGTAAGTATAACAGCGCCAGCATACTAATCCTCCGGTAAAGATCATCATATCGTCACCGGAGGGGTAGGATGGGCTATTATAGTCGTATGTGTTATTTCGGTAATAGCTACCCAAAATAGGGATGATGTGGGCAGTTGGGTGCTGGCCCACCTCCCTCTATATTGATGTGTCCATTATGTCTTCACCATAATATTGAACAATAATTCTCAGGTCGTTTGAAGTTTATCGGCATCTCTCCTCTATAACTTCCATTGAGCAGCCAATTTTTTTGTTTATGAATTTCCAATGTTCTTTAATCGTCCAGTGTTGATTTGCAAATAGTTTAATTTGTTGAAAAAATAATTTAACTGGACACTAATGCGAGTTTATAAATATTTGTTTGAAAAATTATAATTTTCCACGCTCAATTTTTCTTTAAAGTTCTTTAAAGAACGTCAAAATTAATACGACTGGCTTTAAATTTCCGATTGTCACCTGACTGTACTAATTTTTAGCCTCAAATTACTAACCTTCCCTTAGTGATCTAGTTGGATCTAGTTTTCCATTATTGCTATTCTCTTTGGGACTCCTGAAACTCTCAACCCGTTGGCTGGTGGCTCGGCTATTTACATCCAACATTTCATCATTACTTTTAAATCGAAGACATACAGCTATAAGTTTACATACATGGACAAGATGGGTCGGCCCAAGAAATCTGCCTTGCCACAGGAGGTTTTAGATGTCTTCATTCACACCACCGATCATAATGAAATGGAGATAAATTCCTTTTGCATTCGGTTTGTAATGGGATTTAAAACGGGTACTCCCCGCACTAACCTCTGCAGCTTTAACCTTTGCGCTAATTTGTCGGTCCGGTTAGTCGATCTAAGGCACGTTTAGGTAATTGATATCAAAATCACTTTTTTTGAAACTACAAAACTGACTTATCATTGACTAATCTTCTTACTTATCACTAACTTATTGCTGACTTTTCACTGACCTATCACTGACTTATCAGAAATCTATCACTGACTAATCAATTGCTTTTCACTTACTTATTATTATTGACTAATCACCAACTTATCACACACTTGCCACTTGCTATCACTTATTTATCACTTACTAATCACTGATCAATCATTAACTTACTACTACCTTATCACTTGCTCTCGTTTGCTTATCACTGACTTATCACTGAATTTTCACTAAATTATCACCTTTTATCACTGTTTTATCACTAAATTATTAACTATTTATAACTCACTTAGCAATTTCTTATCGCTAGCGGATCACTGATTTCAGACTTATCACTGACTTGTCACTGATTTGTCACTGGCCTATCACTGACTTATCACTTATTTATCACTAATTTATCAGAGACTTATCACTGACTTATCACTTGCTTATCGCTTACTTATCTTTGAATTATCACTGACTTAATACCGACTTATCACAAACTTATAAGTGACTTATCACTTACTTATCACTTATTTATCTCTGACTTATCACAAACTTATCACTTACTTATAACTAACTTATCACTTGCTATCGCTTGCTTATCAATATCTAATCACTGATTTATCACAGACTTGTCACTGACTTATAACTGACTTATCACTAACTTATCACTGATTTATTGTTGACCAATCAATTAGCAAATATAAAAGTACTACGTTAAAGTCAGTTTGCCCAATCGTAAACGGTTCGTACCAATATATTGAACAGGTTCATCTTCTCCTCCCCACAACATACAACACAAGGTAATAACCAAAGTTCAACAGGTGATTATATCATTGTTGGGTATTCACCAGTCTAGTACAACTCCTTAAAATTTATAGCACAAACTTAACAGATATAATGGCCATCGAAGTCAACAAACAGCAATTACAGTTTGATAACAAATATTATTCATTGTTTTGTATACTATAATTTAATCGATTATCAACATTTATAATAAACAAAAACAATTAAATACAAATAATATAAAAACAAATCCGATGGATAATTCATAAGACAAACAGTGTAATTAAGAACTGTTTTCGTTTTTATTTTCATCTTATCTCAAATCTTTAGGTTTTTTTATACTGCTGCTGCTGTTACTTCTGTCGTATACATAAGATGATGGGGAAATTCGAAAAGCAAAAATAAGACTATTTTATTCCATTTTTATTATTAAAGTTTTTGTTTTTATTGTAAATTAGTCATTCGATAATTTATCGGAAAAGTTTTGTGCTTTTATCTTAAGCGAAAAAGGAACTCGAATTTCCTCCGCCACTATACCACAGTTATATTCGAACACGTTGTTCGATACTTCGATACGAGAATATGGATTCTTAATTGGTTTAAGATAAATATTTTAGTTTTGGATTGTTCTTTCGATATTGTTCTCAGAATGGATTTTCAATTAAAATAAAATCAAAATTTATGATTTTATTTCCGGGGCGAAACCGATTATCTCGTGTACATCTATACGGAATTAGTTGGTTTCCCGCATATTGTGATTGTTTAAATTTGCGATTATATTGATGATTTGAAACGATAACGTACAAGTCATTAACTTAAAAGCTCTAATTATCATTAATTATGGGTATAAATATAAATATTATCGTACCGAACGAACCCGCGCCATCTGTTTGTAGATATACTCGTATATAGTCGAGAGCGTGCGTTCGTTACAAAATCACTGTATGTGTGTACATACTTAAATAAAGGTTTTTCCGACAAGAGGTATCATTTTGAAAAGCCTACTATTTGGGCAGCTGAAGAATCGAAACCATGTGCGTCGTTTGAGAATATTGCTGTTGTAGCCCGTTGGGTTGATTCCTAGTCGATCTGTGTAATTAGACATTGCGCAAACTACATTTCACCGTATTTTGCATAAAAACTTAGGACTTAAGGTTTTTAAAGTTCAATTACCACAAGAACTCACGCCTATCGATCACGAGGAACGTCGTATAAAAATGACCAGGATTTACATCGAAAAACCATCTTCAGTGATGAGGCCTATTTTCATCCCGGAGTCTCCGTTAATAAACAGAATTGTTGCATTTAGGACTAAGAAAATCCAAGAATGATTGTTGAAAAGCCTCTCCATCTTCAACGTGTAACTGTTTGGTGCGATTTTTGGGCTGACTGTGAGTTTTTTTACCTTTATCTTCATTCTTAGGAACATAGGGCATCTACTAGACTGGACCATAGAACTCTATTTGGGGTTTTATTTTCCTTGAGGATTCCATTTTAACGCGACATCATGGTAACGTCATTTGCTGTCTTTCTCAGCATGTATCCTACCCATCTCCATGTCCGCTTACTGATCTCCTTCTAAATGTCCACTTAAGATCTTAATCAATCAAATTATCGTTTAATCAATCGCCCAAGGCATTTATTCACAAACACTTGCAGCCTTCTTGTGATCTTCTGCTTATGTTTCCACGTTTCACAGCTATACAGCAGTGCTGATTTTCCACAGGAATTGAACATTCGTATCTTGGTGTTTCTTGAAAGGACGGATGCAATCCAGATCTTATGGAGCATGTTAAAAATGTTTCTCGCTTTGATGATGTGTTGGTTAATCTCTTCTTCTGTTCCGCCAGTTCTTGATGCGGTACACCCAGGTATACGAATTTTCCGACATCTTCTATTGTGTCTTGATTGATATGAAGTGTTGTACTAATGCTTGTGTTCAGTCTTAGGGCCTTTGTCTTTCTTATGTTTATCTTGAGCCATACATATTGTGCTATTTCTGATAACTTTTGTCGCTTTTGCTGCATGTCTGTGGTTAGCAGATATATACCATCTGCGTAATCGAGATCGTTGAGTTTTATAATTGGATTCCCACTGAATTCCGTTTGGTGACCTGATGTCTAACTTACCCATGACAGTATCCAGTACTATGAGGGACAGTAGTGGAGACAGTACAAATCCTTGTCTAACTCTACGTGTACTGTAGTATGTGCCACTCTGCATTCCTTTGTGTTGAACTTTATTTTCAGCACTCCGGTACAATTCCTGGATAAGTTCGGTTATTTTTCTCGGGATGCCTATTTCACCGAGTGCTTTCCAGTTTGCGCTTCGCAAACTTATGAAGAGTAGATATAGTGGTGAGTTTCATTCGTTGGATTGTTAAACGATGATTCGGACTGGCTTAGTAAGGTCTGTACAGGTTTTTTCTTATGTATTGGTTCACAGTTGGAGACATTCATTCCAGAATGACCATTGCTATTACCATTGCTAAGCCGCCTTTATTTCGACTCGTTATGGTTAAGCCCTCTTTCCATTTTTTCGGAATTCTTCCAGTATTCCACACTTCTACTAATAGTGGTGTTAGTTCTCCTGCAGTTGTGACTGCTTCTCCATTGAAATTTTCAGCTGGTAGGTTATCGGTTTCAGCGGCTTTGCTATTTTTAACCTTTATTATGGAATTTGTAACTTCTCGCTCCGTTGGTGTATGGGTATTTATGGTGTCGTTATAGCTTCATACCATCTGGAAGCTCCTCAATCGGTAAGCTATCTTTAGGTTGTCCTCGAAGAACTTTTTCCATCTATCTGGTTGTTGGTCCTATAAATTCACTTGTCCATGTGAATTTGTAAATTTTCCGGTGACCTTTCTCACGCGTTTGTGTAATGTGCGCACATTACTTTTTGCTGTCGCTGACAGTCGTGAGAATGTCTTCTGTGTACTTGTCGAGCTGTAACTTCTTATTGTCTTCGATTTTAGATCGTATTTTGATTGCCTAGTGGTATTTTAAGTTGGCAGCGTTCCTCAATTTTCTTCTACGTCAATTTTTTTCCTCATCTCTAATCCACGGTTTTCTTGTGATATCTTGGGAGCCCAGTACACTTGTAGCAGTTTTTAGGTAGTCGTCTTCTATTTCTTTCCATTTTTCATTCAAAGTGCTGGTTTCGTAGATTGATTTGGAGCATTTCATTGAAAATATTTCTCATGTTTGTATTTCTTAATCTATAAGTTAGCTTTCCTCCGATTGGTCATTGCATTCTTGACAGCGGCTGATTTGATTTCTCGTTCGGCCATCTGGCGATCTCCAGGTGTATTTCAGGATATTCTTGTATGGGTATTTGCTGCTGCCTATGAATAGCTGATTTGTGACACAATAGCCGTTGAGTCTGTCACCGTTGTTGTTCCTTGCAGAGTCTAATGCGTGTTTACCCATGATTGTCGCCATTTTGGTGTTGTAAATTCCAATTTTTGCGTTGAAATCTCCTTGGATAATTTTGTACACATCTGTGGGCGCATATTTTATATTTCTGATTTTGGTGGAATCGTGTTGTTATGATTCTTCTAAACATTCCACTCGAGTTGTGATTTCTTTCCTTTAGCCGTTCTTAGTATACACACCTTGTTCGCGTGTGTTAGTTCTACCAGAGAACATCATATAATTTCCTGCGCAGGTCACCATTGTCCTTCCATCTTAATTCGCTGAGGCCGAGACTTTCTACATTGTATCGCTTCAATTCCTTCTCAACTTGTGCTAACCTTGATGTTTCTGTTAATGATTGGTCCAATGAGCCAGTTACCAAGGCTGTTTGACAATGTAGACTGGTCTACCAGGGATAGGTTCTCCCTTTTTGTATTTTGCTAGCGATCACCCAAATTTGTACTATAGTAAATGTTGTGTCCTCTTTACTGCCTCTGCCATCCCACCCCACTGGTGCAGCTGTTACGGTGAATGTATTCCGCTAACGAGCAATGATTAATGATTTTTTAAGGCCGAAATTAGAAGATATTAATATGGATGACATTTATTTTTAGCACGTCGGTGCTACGTGCCACACAAGCAATAAAACCGTGTTATTTCTTCTTTTGGCTGATCTCGCTTTCAAATGTTTATGTCATAACTTCCTCATTACAATGAAACATTAATTGGTCTCTTTCAGAAAATACTCGTTTTTTTTAAGATCAAAACGAAACCTCTTATTGGGAATCACTTTATTAAGATAAGATATTAAAAATGAAAATCATTTGTTTCTTGCCTTTTTCCAGCATTTAAAGAAATTAAAAAATAATTATAATAATCTTGAACTTTAAACACAAGGAAAATGAAAAAAAAAAAGAAAATCTTGCCGTAAGCTTTTTCTAATTATATACGAAGAAGAAAAACAAAACATGTGCGCCAACAGAAACTTTCGAAATTACTTTCGTTCTTGTGTAACGGTTTTTTTGTGTGTGTGTTGTGCCTCCGATTTGCGGATCGCGAACGAAAAAAAAACTTATTCTTTAATTTTTGTCTATTAACAACGAGAACGAACGAAATGAAAATGTAATCTTTTGTTGCTGCCAATAAGATTCCGGATTTTTAATGTCTTGTTCTTATACTTGCGTTCTATATAGCTATATACGAAACTAGATAAAAAAATATGTTCTACCTCACGGTTATGAAATAATCTATTTTCTTTCGAATTCTGTATGTACGAGTATATAGAACATAATAGTCGCTCGCACAAACAAATTAAAAGTTTTGATTAAGGTAGATTCTTGCACCGTGAATAAATTATGTTGAATCGAGGAGGAAATAAAATGAAAATATTTTCTTTAAATCGAATGAACTGGAAGAACAATTTTATGAACTCAGTCGAGTTTATAAAAGTAGCCGTTGGCAGTTCTCTCTCTCACTCTCTCTCCCTCTATTAATATACTCATGTATAATGTGTTTGTGAATGACGTTTAAAAATTGCACAAAATAAATCATTTTCGTAAGGGCCCCGAGGGTTGTTAAGAAAACAAACCAATTGTATGAAATATATTGGACGCACGTCATTCGATTTAAATATTTAAATCGATAAACATGTTTAAAATAAGTTAAGTCGACTATTTATTTTGCACGTGCAGTCACTGAAATAATATTTCGGGTTGGAACTCGTAAACCAACTTATTCTCTATACCGGAGTGCGATGTCCTGATTGGTCACTTTTAATCCTATAACTGGCAAAAATTAAACATATTAATGTAAAGTAACACAGTGTATACTATGTTTAGAGTTAAAATCACCACCGACTGCGATTATAACTCTTATCATGTTTAGTGGGGTTCCAGACTAACAACCGAAAGGCAGAAAGCTTATTTCTGCAGAATTATTAAAGTGAACCCTCAAAAAGAAAAACTATTCGTTGTGGAAGGCCACAAAATATTTAAAGAGGCCAGTTAACCTGGATTCACCCATTAAACTATCAAATGGGGACTGGGTGAGACTGCGATGAAGAAAAAACCAATGCTTTTGCGTCCTATATCAGCTATAAAAAATGTTCTCACCGCATGATGCATTAAATGACTTCGTACCATCACAGCAAACAGAAGATGATCCAATCAATAAACTCATAAAGCTTAAGTTGTAAAGTCGGGGAAGACAACATCAATAATTGTATCAGTTCCAAAATAGCACCAGTGTATGACCTTATATAAAAGAAAATGTTAAAAGAGTTACCAGATGATACACAAGCGTGGCAAACAAGGAACAAACATTTGTACTTTGAGTATCCAGTACTAGAAGAAACCTTGATCATACCAAATCATAAATTCGGTTTACGGAATCAAGATGGCGCTATATTACTGTCTTTGGAGGAAAGAAAACGTCTTTTTCCCGCCTTTTTGAATATAGCACAAGGAGAGTTCCCATTCACTAAGAGAAAAATCAAGATGTTGACGACGATGACAGTCTAATCTTCTGAGTGTTGACAATAGTATGAACCGTGATTGAAACCAAAAGGGTCTGATTTTTGACATGGCAAGGTCCACAAATTAGGTGCTGTAAAAATCACATAACGAAATTTTTAATGGCTTAAAACTGTTAGCGGCCGATAACATGAAAATGAGGAACCAAAAGTATCTGAGTCGAATTAAGCAGTAGTGTAAGTCTTAGTAATAATGCTCTAAATGAAAACCGGGAAGACATCACTAAAGTTAGATCGATCACAAACCCTAGAAGTCGGCGAAGCAGAAGTGCAGAATCTCGACCTGCAAATGATAGAATGTGGTATAGCGATTAGAAGTGAAAAAGTGTTTTAAAAATACAAGTGTCCTCACACTGAAACATCTTCATTTCTAATAAATTAACCGGCTTATATACTAATGAAGATGAGTTTCAACTCAACCTCACTTGTACCATATCGTAGTTAGGCTTAAGCGCAATACTTGCAGAGAAATTTTCCATATTGCTCTCTTACATAAAGCTTTGGAGATGAAATAAGTTTGACTTTAAATGTGAAACAAATGGCGAGTAAGAATTTACTTCACTGTCAAAAATTCCTTAAACTTATTCCTTAAACCCACAGATAATCCTTTTTGAATGAAAAACCAAGCTTCTATAATGACACGGGACTAGAGTTGCCAGATAATATTTTACAGAAACAAGTATATTTCTTGAATAATACAGAATTACTTATTCGACATTTCACCATATTTTAAAAAAACCACTTATATGTCGACTTCGGTAGTATAAGCATCAAGATTATATTGCACCAACATTGGTAAACATTTGTTCGTTAGGCAGTTTTAAGCATCGAGAAAAAATTTGAAACTGTCGATCTATTTGTTTCTAATAAATGAAATTGTAAAAATATTAGTCTAGTCTAATTTTTCACGCGATTTTCTCACACCATCTGATCTTATTTAAAACTTCAATATCGCCATCAAAGACGAATATTCATGGCCCTAATGGTTCTATGACCTTAATGGTTTCTATATTAGTAGGATCAGCTGAGTATAAATGCTCCAATTAATGTAAGGGCATAATACAATTCAGCCGAAGAAGAGGAATGTTTATGATTAGTCGTACCTAGCGATAGCGATTACTTTGAATATTTTATCATTAAGGTAAAAATACTTCTTTAAAGCATCAATCTTAAATTAAGAACGATTAAAACTTAGTTGTACCTTTTACTTCTAAAAACAAAAATTGTTAAATAACATTAGATATTCGTCTCGCCGCGACTTTAATTGATTTCTGTACTGTCGAAACATTTGGCCTTTAAGTGCTTTAAAAATTTTCTTTAATTTAAATTTACACCTTAGACCTTGAAAACATTCAACTTATTTAACGTATTTTAAAATTAAGAAGTACATCTGTACACTTTTCTACTAATAACGAAAAAAAGTACGTTATGTCATTTTTAAATGGTTAAAAAGTACGACTGGCAACCCTAAAAGAGACAAAGATGCAATAGAAAAGGCACACGTAATTTTGAACACACGAAACAAAGATAAAAAAAATTAAAACTTAGCAATCGAAATTTATCATGTTTGAACAAGAAAAAACAAAAGAAATTCAGGTGTAACATTAATTCGAAATATAATTCAAGCAAGTTAGTACAGCTTAGGCGTTTGATTTAATTAGTTTACTTTAGTGTTGGGCATGTAAATCACACGATATAATTTACACGGGTTTTTACAGGTAAAACAAGTGTTATTTACAAAAAGTTATTTTTTACATTCGATATTTGAAAAACGCAAAAATCAATATTATGTTAAAAACTGACGCGCCATCTTTTATTAAATCTAATTGTAACTGAAGCACCATCTGTTAAAAAATCTTACTATTATACGAATAGAATTTGTCAAATAATTAACTGTGTACATACATAATGTCACAATAATTTTTGATTTAAATTAATAACTGGTTAATTACCTTAAATAACATAAATCTAAACTGGCTTCAATGAAGGTGTAAAAAATCGCTTTCCAACTTATAACGTGGATTTGAAAACTAACTGATTTTGCAAATACGCATTCATCTATGTTAGTTAATAATGAGCAAAGCAACGTCAGTAAATTTTTAACATTTAAAAAAGATGGCACTGCGAATGATGTTATCTTGTAATTTACGTAATTTACGTTTTATGCAATTTAAGTGTTTTTTTTACATAATTTACATAAAAACCGTATTAAATGGGTCAATTGTTTTAATAATACCAGTTTAACCGGAATTATGTGCTTCCAATAGATTATAATTGATCAAAGAATGCATGTCTTTGGACACATATGAAGAAATGATCTGATACGAGAAAAGTTTACTGGCTGGATTTAACATCCTGGATATAACATTAAAGCCAAATTTTACTAATTTAGGAAACCCCATCTGTGTAAAATTTCAAATAAAATAAAGTCAGCAGCTTATATAGCGATATTATCTGGAATTGTAATAGATTTGGTGGAAATGAACTAACTTCGAATTGGAAAAGACTGATTGATTCTCCTGATTTAAATCTTATAAAGATAATAAGTTGATAATGTGCCACGAACGGCATATGGCAACGGGAAGCATTATAACCGAGTGAAGTTGCATAAAGCCATTTAAGAGTTAAGGAATAAATTTCCGAAATAGAATTGCAAGGATTGTTCAATGATTGGATCAACTTGGTATATATATATATATATGTATATATATATATATATATATATATATATATATATATATATATATATATTTATATATATATATATATATATATATATATATATATATATATATATATATATATATATATATATATATATATATATATATATATATATATATATATATATATATATATATATATATATATATATATATATATATATATATATTTATATATATTTATATATATATATATATATATATATATATATATATATATATATATATATATATATATATATATATATATATATATATATAATATATATATATATATAATAGTTATCTATTTCGTATGATATTTTTTTATTTATAGGTCGTATATTATCAAAGTACAAATAAATAAAACAATTAAATTTCAATTCATAATAAGAACATAAAAAAAATTATCAAATAGTTTATGGCTTAAATTGTTCGTTCACAGAAATAGCACAGTAAGTATTAATCTTCAGTTTCAATAATTTAGGTAAGTAGGTGGTTATCCTAACTAATATTTAGTCGTGTGACCTTTTTTCTTGAACACTTCGTCACATCGGCGGTCCATGGAATCCACAAGCTTCTGGTATTTAATAACAGGTATTTTCTCCCATTCTTCTTTAATAACATTAAATAATTGGTCCTTATTGCTGTATTTTCTGTGGCTAACGGCTAGTTTAAGTTGATTCCACAAGTTCTCGATCGGATTCAGATCGGGTGACTATGCTGGCCATTGCAAAACGTCCACTTCATTTTCCCTAAACCAAGCTTTCGCCTTCCTCGAGGTATGCTTCGAGTCATTATCTTGCTGAAAAATCCAGCCGTGTCGCATGGCGTCTTCAGCATATTCGAGCAACACGTCGTTCAATATTTTGAAGTAAACATCAACTGTCATACAATCTTTATGAAAAAAATACATAGTGTGCTATTTCACTGCACACCACTATATATATATATATATATATATATATATATATATATATATATATATATATATATATATATATATATAAATATATATATATATATATATATATATATATATATATATATATATATATATATATATATATATATATATATATATATATATATATATATATATATATATATATATATATATATATATATATATATATATATATATATATATATATATATATATATATATATATATATATATATATATATATATATATATATATTTATATATATATATATATATATATATATATATATATATATATAATATATATATATATATATATATATATATATATATATATATATATATATATATATATATATATATATATATATATATATATATATATATATATATATATATATATATATATATATATATATATATTTATATATATATGTATATATATATATATATATATATATATATATATATATATATATATATATATTTATATATATATTTATATATATATATATATATATATATATATATATATATATATATATATATATATATATATATATATATATATATATATATATATATATATATATTATGTATATATGTATATACCTCACGTTTACTGTAGTTTACAAATCTCTATGTCAGTGATAATATCTCAAGCTTAACAGGCTATTGAGACTACACTGAAAGGATACAATTCCCTAATTCCCTTATAACAAGCTTGGTACCATTAGACTAGAAAATAAGGAGTCAGTCTGTAGCTCAATGTTTAAATAAAGAATGTAAAAATGGAATAATGAACTGATTGAGAAGGATATCCACAAATTTTGACGAATTACTAAACTTTCGCGCAAACTCGAATTTGAATAATCTTCAGTTTGGCCAAGACTTACCAGACAATATTGTGGCACCATTTATTAGTGTTTCGAGCCGGGCATCAAAAGACCTATAGTAAAAAAATATATCTCGTTTTTTAAAGAGGAATTTTCAGTCCTATGGCCTATTTAAACTCACCCACCAACATTTGAAGCCTGTTTGCTTATAACATCTCTTAATTTCAAATTGAACGAATTGACAGTTGTCGTTTTCTCAAGATGATGTCTAAATCTTTTATCTCATTAAGATATAATAAGGCTGGATATGACGATTTTCCAAAAATTCTCATTTTAATCTGTGCCGTTAGTTTAGTGTCTCGCATTACTTGTATTTTTATTGAGTCTTCACCTTTCTGGCCCATAGAAAATATTCGTTATTCGTCCCATATTTATGTCGGGTAAATGCAGTGAAGTTAGTAACTGATAGTTATCTGCACAATCGGATCGAATTAATAACATGTCGGCAACTCGGCACATTAGCGTTGCAATTTCATGTAGCAGAAGTGACTGCACTCATACAACTATCGAATATTTTTTCCGTGTTTCATCTGTTGTAGAACAGAATAGCCATATTTATCCATTATTTTTCTCTATATTCACATACGACGTAGTTGACTGTCTTAAGTTTGCCAATTACCTTCTCCATGCAACCGCCCAGGTGGCGCAGTTGTTAAAGCTGCGCCGTTGGAGCGGGAGGTACCGGGTTCGAATCCCGATAAGTGCTGGATGCAAAAGGGATTTGTCACCATGAGATTACGATCTGTGGTGTGAATGAACAAAACTCATGGGCTGACCCATCTTCCATGTCAGCACTATAAGCTGGCATGGTGCTATGCAATGTGCAGATGGTTAGGAAAATCGGACCTATAGCCGTACGTCTTCGGATTGGCTGCAATGGCGTAAAAGCAAGGACGTTAATAAGCGAACAAGTAGGGAGTGCCTTGAGCTGAGATTAGAAAAAAAAATACCTTCTCCATGCTGATGATTTACAAATTTGAAATCTCATAGGCTTGCAAAAATTAGGAAGCCGAGATGTTAAAGCTGCACTTTTCATTCGTGGTGTATTAATATCAAGAAATGATCGTGTACGCCCCCAACGTTGAATGAGTTATGAAAGCGGATTTTTTATATATTGTGTGTCCACGAAATTTGGTCTGTTGCAGACTGTCTTGTATATATCGCGCTTTTTAACTTTGTATTTGGAAGTTAGAAGTCTTGCAAATCAAATAATGTTTCTCTGTTTTTTGGTAGGTAGCAGTTCTAGTAAATTCTCCAACATTTTTTCAATGGTACAATTATTCAAATCTTATACAACATCACTAGTAAAATTGTACATATGTTTCCACATTCACACTGAAATCAGAATTATTAAGGGCTTCCCGATAATATTTTGGTAATTGGACGAGTTTAATAGAATACCAGAGCCTTACCTTTTTGTAATCCATCCACGACTTACCCAGCTTCATTTCAACTCTCCAACTCATTCCTTTCTCCAAACTACATTTTAATTAATTTCTCTTTTCTACTTACCAACTTGCTCCCATTTCCGCCACCTCAAAACAAAGGAAAACCTTATTTTTTTATTTAAAGCGAAAATATATTTTCAGTTCGTTTTGTTGTTGTGGTTGTGTTTGTATCATAAAATTATAATTATAACATTCTTTTTATATAATAATTAATTATTTATATTTCTCTCACTTAAATATAATTATCCTCCGTTTTTTTTATTGTATTAAATTAATAAATTTAATTTTTTTGTTTGTTAATTTTTTTATTCACTAATAATTTTTGTTTGTTTATTTTCATTTTTAATTACAACAATTTTAATTTTTTTTTTGTTTTTAATATTATTAATTTAATTGTTGAATACAATTAATTTAATATTAACGATTACCTTATAATAATATATATATATATATTTTTTAAATTTAATTTAATTATTTTTTGCTATTTTATTTATATAAATATTTATATATAATATATATAATTTTGTTTTATATAATTTTTATTTTGTTTTTATTTAAGTTTATTTACAATCACGTATATAATTTATTTATGTATAATATTTATATATTCATTTGTTGTGCACTTTTATAAAAATAAAAAATAAAAATAATTATTGAAATTATTAATTATTATATTAGTAAATAAAATATATATAATTTTAATAAAAATTAAAATATAAAATTATTTATCATAATTGTTGTGTAATTATAAATAATTTGTGATTTTGTTGTTAATTAATTTTATTATTATTATTAATATTATTACAAATATTTATATAGTTAGTCCAACTAATGGTTTTGTTGTAATTATTAATTCCAAGGTGTACAAAGTAATTATTTATGTGTATGTATATTATATAGTAGGCCAACAAACGTTTAAATATTTTTTATGTGAATGAATTGGTTGTCTTTGAGACAATGATTGTTCTATTGATTGACGTACATACATACGAGTACATAGTCTTTTGGCGGATGGCAACGGATGTCTTAATACAGTTTTAATACTTATATTTATGTTTGTATATAATATGTAGGCAATCAGTGGATTTTGACAGTAAAAGCATTTATAGAAATTATAACGACTACTAATATTATGACAATTGATGTGGGCGTATAAAATACAGTCTTAGCACCTAGATGGATAGAAATAAGTATGATCATGTAAAAATTGTTTTCTTACATCGCAAAATCAATTTGCTTACCTGATTTCGGTTTTGATGTGTCTGTTGTCCAGTCATGATTTCGATTCTTTTCACCAAATGATTTGCGCTCGGATCGGTCGATATCGTTCAAATTTGATTGTTGGTTTTTCGATGCTGCAAATACAATAAAAATTATTTATTATTAAAGAAAAGAGTCGCATGAAACTGTTTTGGTCTAACGTGTTGTCACGTGACGTCGTTTATTCAAATCCTAGCCAATGAAGCTATTTTTTTAAAATGCACGAGTTGTGTCTGTTTTACACGCATCTAATTTTGCAGTAGTTTGCTAATAAGGTCACTAGCTTGAACAATGTTTGCACGTCTTTAATTGTTTCTTCAAAAAAAATTGTTCCGACACCATATAATATCGCTGTTATGAAACGCTGTTATGTGTGAGAGATGATCACGGATTTTTTCCTCACCTTAATGGTATCACCTTGTGTGACGTTTATTTTCAATAAGACAGCAATTTGCCATACAACGCGTGAGAATATCGACCAATTGCAAAACTATGTAGCCCAACTCGATTACATTACTTATTATGGGGATTTTTTTTAAATAAAGTGTATGTTGATAGTTCAACCCTCGATTCAAGAACGACAAAATGCCATTGAAATATGAAATGCCATTGAAATGAATGCCATTGAAATATCCCTATTGAAAAATTTTGAACATAGGATCCAAGTCTGTTAAGCCAGCTATGGTGAACATTTGAGAGATATCATTTATTATACATAAGTATATGCGTCTCAATTTGAATACTTCGATATGGTTTAGTGTCATCATTACACCCAATATACTAAGGCAAATTCTACTGCCATCATTGACGTGCGATAAACATTTGGTCCATGCCATTAAACAAGCTTAATGGCGGAAATTATGACTGACTCGTTATTCAATAACAATATTGAGTGATATTTGAAGGTATAGATATTCGACCACTAGACTGCCCGAGCCTTTCTTTAATGAGCGAAATGGTTTTAAATTTGTGTATTAAATAAGAAAAACTAACCCCAGCTATGGTGCTATGAAATATATTTTTCTTTTCTTAGAGTTAATTTTTGAGTGATAATTAAAGTTATATAATTCGATTCGAAACAAGTCTAATCGAAGTAAACGATTTGAACTATATAAACCACTCAAACTAATTACCTCTCCGATCGAGAGTTAAAATTTGCAAATAATTTTTTAAAACACTAATCCATTTTCACTCAAAAAATTATAATTTGGATTATAAGTTGGATTTGTTTTTAGTTTGTCCATCTCTGAAATTGCTAGTATTCGAGAAAAAAGATAATTTATTTACAAGATTTTTGGTTCTGATTGCATAAGAATCAATAAAATTTATTGGACAGTGTTAAGATTTAATGAGGAATATTTTTGAGTGATTTTGAAAAAAAAAACTCAATCAGTTTGTATTCGTCGTTTGGAACTTAAATCAATTAGGTAGTGTTAATCTTAACCAATTTAGAAAATCCAACCATCAAATCGACACCAAGTAGATCAATGAGTGAAATTTTGGACAAAAGCTGAAGTTTCAAAAGGAAGCATCTTGGTAGTTACACTCGTATCGGCAGATACTGAAAACATGAGGTAAATAAGTGTGAGAAAATGATTAAATTTCTTCAAAACAATGTTTTATGGGACCCCGTGTTATATAAAGGAATGTCAACCTTGACAAGGATCTAAAGAGGAACATTTACAGAAGCTCAGTCCATATATGCTGATATGCGCAGTATCGTGCTATACTTCAATTATTCTGTCAGATTTCATCGAAGACCAAAGTCTATAGAAAGTAAATAATCGCATAATCAATGCAAGCTTACCAATGGGTCACCATATCTCCTCATGAAATATCCCACTAATACCATCTAGAAAAATTGTAAGCTTACGTTAAAATACCTTGTATATGGACTCCTTAAAAAAAGTTAACTTGTTTGATATTGATAATTTATTTTGAATTAACTTAACGAACAACAACAAAAATCTATTCAAAATATTGAGCCCCGATTAGAGACTTCACAAGGGTGTTGGGTCGTCCCCAACCCAATTATTATTATGTATGTAAATGTATTCGGTCCGAGTATTTTATATAATACAACTCACCTTTGTCCGACAAATGAACCGGAAACGTTGATGTTTGGCCATAAAATGAATTATTAAAATCCATTTTCGGTTCGCCCCATAAATCTTTGTGTACGGCTGTTTCAGTCGTTGGAGGCGGTAGTGTTGTTGGTGGATTAGATGCTGTAGCAACGAGAAAAACATAAAAATTAAATTAAAAAATTTGATATTTTACAAACACACATACACACACATCGAGACAATAAAAATAAAATTTTGCTACATAAAATTACAACTACTACCAAAATTATATGCTAAAATGGAATTGTAAAGTTTTCAGAGAAAATATATTTTATGATGTTTTCCCTAAAATTAACAACAAAAACACTCGAGGCCCTTTTGTTGTTGTTAATTAATGTATTACATGAAAATTATAATTTTTATTTTTTTGGTGGATCGTATCACAACACAATACACAAAATAGTTTTTGTTGCTATTGATGGAAAATATTTTTTTTTGGCGGTAACAGAAGCTCTCTCCCGAGTATGTGTGTAACATGTAGGTACACATGTACCTACAGATGTGCATTTTACGTTTAACATAAATTACTAAAAATAATTTTTGTGTGTGTGTGTGTACCACTCGAGGGGTTATTAACGTACATATGTGCTTTTATGTATTATGAAAGAGAGCTTTTAATTTATAAGCTTTCATTTTCATTGAAATTTGTTTTTGTTTAATTCTATATTTTATGCATATGCATAGTTGATAAATAATTGTTGATAATAGGAAATTGAAACCACTGTTTATAAGGTATATAGATGTACATATGTGGTTATGTTATGGTACACATAAATTTGTAGATATTAACAGACATTTATTAGATGAAGTATTAGAATTGTGCTTTTGTACATTCGAATATTATATACATTTTGATATAATGCTTGTGTAATCTCTCAAAAGCTTTTTAAACTTCATTCTGCATTATACTCCCATTGATTGATTCAGTGATCCAAACAGGACTCATAAAGCTCATTTTACACAACCATACAGATTTCACAGGCCTGCTGTGTTGATTTAATTCTTAGATCAAGGAATTTATTTTTAACTCGAGCTTATTCCAACAGTAGTTGAAAGGTTAAACGAAAATAATAAAAATCATACTTGTTATTACTCCGTCAATCCTATGTGCTGTTTCAAAACTTGAATCTGAACATATTTTACAGAAGTGGCTGAAAACGGACTTAAAGGCAAATAAATTGAAAACCAAAATCAATTTTGACGGTATTTCCAGTTGAGACTGACCATTCGACCCTTACCTTAACTGCACATACCTTGCCTACTTCATCTATGAACAAATTACATTTTTTATTTGATTGGAAGGCATCCTTGCTGTGGTGCCGATATTCGTGGAAGCTAAGCTTTACGTTTGGTAGTGCCATAAAGGAGTCGATATGATGTTTCGCGCTAATTTGAATGTCAAACAACTGATCAAGGACAACTACAGTTAAAAAATCCACTTGGGCATGACCTAATTTCCAAAAATTTCCTTAATAATAAACCTGAAAAATAAAGCACATATCGTCCAAAAGCTTACTACCGAAAACTAAAACCCAATCTGTAGCAGAGAAAGTCATTTCAATCCCAAAATACTGTTACGATTTTCACTTGGCTGACACCTCTCTCGTGGTATCGAGTTTTGCACTACGATACACCAATAAGAACAAAGGACGATACGCCATCAAGAAGTCGAACAATCCTGATTCGTTGATCGAAATCCACTACTTTCGGCAAATATTTCTCCATGGTTGGGTTAAACCTCTCCACCATGCCATCTGACTGCGAATATATAGGACTCATCTGAGTTTTTCTAAATTTGCGTGTCCTGCACAGTTCAGAAATTAATTGTAACTCAAAGTTTCTTTCTTGGTCCGTATTTGCTACTGTCCGGCTCCTTCGTGGAGTAGTCAATTACAACCGTGATGAACTTGTTTCGGGTTGTTACTGGAAATGGTCCCGCTATTACAAAAGCTGTCCGTGCTATAGGTGCTCCCACGTTGTAGTGCGGTTTTTCGCCTCGCCTTTAGGTTCTCGGTACCTTACGTGCAACGCAGATAACACAACGTCATCACCATTGTTCCAATTCGATCCGATGTTTCATCCAATGGAACCTTTGCCTGACTTTGGAAGTGTCATTAACTACCAGATAACTTTCTGATTTTCTGTCATGCAGTTCTTCCAGTATTTTCTGTCATGCAGTTCTGCAGGTCATCCGTTCTTTGGTAGCACAAACCGCGCATTTCCGCCTTTCCGTCAGTAAGCTCTCATTTCCGTTTCAGAATACCGTTATCCAAGAATAACAATTCTCACTAAGCCCAGAAGCTTAACTCCTTCCATGTCAGTCTGCGTCTTCCTCTTTCCAGCTGATAAACGTGCTCAAGGCTAGATCTGCACGTTGTTCCATTTTAACTTTTGCAGAGACCTGGCCTTGTTATTTGGGGCTTCGCAATTTTAATCTTCTTACTACTAGTGAAGAAGATTAAAATTGCGAAGATTAGTGGTTCGTTAAATATTATTCTCGCTCTTCAATACTGTTGCACTCGTAATCGGTTTTGGTTTACTCAGCATATCTTTTTCCTGGCAGATGATTAGCTTGGCTGGTTTGGAATCCCGTTGAAGATGCCTCAGCTTCCCACATTTTCAACATCTTCTAGGACCCGGTCTCTCCAAATGTGAATAGTTTCGTGAACTGCTGTTTCTGCTCTCCTTGAGCCTCCACACTACCCAAACGCTTTTTTTCGGACTCCGTCTGCAGGAGCAAAGGTAACACTTTCACGGGCCATATGTTCCCGCTCAGATACAGTTGGTTCCACATTTACACTTCTTGAAGTGCGTTGATGAATGTATCCACCGCTGGCTCATCTCGAGGTTCTGCATTGTAGTTTGGGTATACTTGGCATACCACTACTCGTAAGATGTTGACTTCTAACTATTGCAACGAGTCTGTTACTCCTTACTTCCTTGTTTTCAGCTGTTTGCGATGGATAGCCTGTATATAGTTATCGCTGTATCTTAGCTGAGTCCTTTAGTTCAACGCTAAAGGACTCCTTTTCTGCTCGGCTGTAGAAAGAAGTCTGTATAGCATTTCGGCAGCTGCACCTCGTAATGCCATTATCAGCACATTTGTTCGTTGTTCAAAATCGAATGCTCTTGTCAATATTGAACAACGAACTCTTCTTGTCTCGAATGCTTCGCGAGGTACACAAAGTTGTTTCTCTAAGCCACCGAACTACTACTCTTGTTGTTGCATCAGTTTCGGTTTGAGCGACTTTTGCTGTTCCTTTTGGTTGTGTAGCAGCTCTTCATGTTGCTCTTGCTGCTTAGCAAGAAAATCAGCCTATTGTTTTAATTAGTCTTTCAGCTTTAATTTCGGTTATTCTTGAAGTTGAAGGAACATCGTCTGCATCGGATCCATTGATACTGGAGTTGGTGTAACCAGCATTGGTCTAACCTCCTGCATTTTTTCCCTCACACTAAGCATTCTTAGCATTTATTCCGATTTTGAGCCACCTATACCTATCGACAGAGCTCCTTGTTCACTAGGGAATGACTCAATAATGTGAATAGTCAATAATCCGGATTATTAATAATGCGGATCAAAATTAAAAAAGCAGCTAGATTTTAGTCAAATATATCGCCTTATTTAATTCACTCACTAAATGGTGACAGATTAGCCGCTTCTCACTGGTGGCAACACTAATTTTCACTTCACAATTTCAACACTTCACTGATTAAAACTAAATTTGCTCGACACGGTGATTAAGCACTGCTTAAAATATGCGAATCAGTGGAACTTTCGACCACCGACTGCTATGACGTTGACTGCGTTTTTATAGGCATTTTCCCAAGTAGTGTTGCCAGCTTTTTTAGTTCCTACTTTTCAAAACTGGCTCAATTTGAAAGACCATCAACAAGTTTCGATTTAAAACTGGTTTACGAATATGAGGTAGCTACAGCTCTGTCTAAATCTAAAATCAACACAAAAATATTTGTACTTTAAAGCACAACATCCAAAAAGCTTTCATTTTCATTTTTGTAGATAAATATCTTCCACAAAGGAATTTAAATTATAAAATTCTTCTTGATATTCTTATTTAAATACTATTTTGACTAAACTTAATTGTAAATCAAAAATTTTGAACTTATGTATGTCTGTATAGTTCAGACTAATGCAGAGTGACGAGGAGTCGATTGAAAATCGAGATTACCTTATATACGAATCACGTAGGGCTTAAAATTAAATCAATCAACGTACAAAAGTTTGTTTTTTTTTTCAAAATACCAGCAAAGTCGCTTGCTCGTAAAAAAAATACAAAGGTGCGATTAAAAGCTCTTCAAACGTGTATGGGGAGCAGAAAAAAATCGTATTCCATATACAGATCGAGATAAAGTCAATTAAAAGCTTTAGAACAGTAAAATGATGTATATTTGTGTTGGGCGACACAATAATCGGATTAAAGCAATTTTGTTGTTGTATTCCACATTCTAACGATTTTTAAACAATTTCTAAACTAGGCGATGATAACACGAGCTTTTGTATATGTATATATGAATACACTATAGTACAGAGTGACGACGAGAAAATGTGGAAAATCTCTAGCGACGGTTTGATTTATATATTTTCAATTTTCAACTCATGATTTTCTTAAATTCGAACGATTCAATTCATATCGGTACGAGGGACGAGTGATCATATATGGATTATGTGGCAGGTGTTTATATCTGTTATATAGTCAGGTAAATAGACACTATATAGAATCGCCACATGAACTTACTCGATACTACCTTACAATATATTATGAAGTGGACGTACGACCACCGTTTGACTCTGAGCTTTTTTCATCAATATTTTATGCTGGTACTCAATGTTATATGCAAATTGGACCTTAAGCAGTGCATCCTCAATCTGTACGGCAAGGAAAACGTACTAGAGGTTGGTACTACCGTTAATACTAGAGGTTAGTAACCTAACGTTAATGACACATTCCGCAAACTTAGTAGGCTGAAGCAGTTTGGACGAGGGCAGTGAAGGAGCACAGGAATATTCCTGGAATGGAAAACAAGGAACCTGACACGATCGAAAGTCGGATAACTGCTGATGAAGTGTAAACTAACTGGCAAGTCCCATACGATGAAGATGACTTTTCAAACACCCATGGCTGGTAAGTATTTAGCAACCTATATTCTTAAGTTGTCTTTTTAAATGATTCGAGCATAATTGTTTAGGTTTGGGTTAAATCCTCTGACAAAGTATTTCGCCTTACGACCAGTCAGATTTACTGATTTTTTAAGCTTTGTCAAGCAGCAGAGGAGTGGCTGGTTCCGGTTCTATGAAACACAAGCTTTAGCTAAACAGTCAGCATTTTGGTTGCTCTCATAGCCACAGTGGGCAGGCACTTACATGACCGTTACCTTGTTATTACAACCAACCAAGTTTAGACATTTATTTCAATCTAGAGGGGGTTAGCGAATTTTTAAAGAAAGTTCGTCGACAGCCAGATTAGATCACGGGTGACCGCAATTAATTCGCTTGATGAATAGTACAGTACGTCACTAAGCTGTCAGAGGTTCTCAGATCATGCGATGGACAGTAGATACTAAAGCCAACGTTCTGTTCAGAAAGAGAAAGAGAGAGAGAGAGAAAAAAAGAGAGAGAGAGAGAGAGTAAGAGAGAGCGCCAAGTCTGGTGAGAACCACATATGATCTGTGCTAATTAAAAACAGGAAGAAACCTATATAAGTTCATTAAAATTCGTTAAGAATGCGGAGGCAGTTGAACCAGCTAAATCGAGAATGAAAGATAATTTTTGACGAAGGGAGATACTCAGCTCTAGTGCTAAGAGTGGAGTTGAAGTCATGGTTACAGTTACAACGATATTTTACAAATATTTTACTTTACCCACTGGTCATCAAACAATATATGTTAGCATTGTTACAACCAGTGATTTGTAAATAAAACTGGCCTTCGGTATTGCCAAAAATAGCAGTGGGTTTTCATACTTTAATATCCAGATGATACTTTCATGAATGTTTATTATCCAGGAAAACATGTATGTGCTTGTCTGACACTGTCAAACCCGGATCGCGTCAGCTCACGAAGAAAAACAAGAAGTGGGTCAATCACCAGAAGACCCAACAGGAGTGAGAGCACACCTCTCTGAGGGCATTCTCTGGAACCCTTACCGAACTAGATGTATCTTCAACTTCACATATCACAATGCGAGTGACCACAAGAAACTCGCTATTGTGCATTGGCCTCTTAATCCTACGTAATCCGAGTTAATGTAACGCAGTTTCACCGGATTTGCTCGTTTGGGAAGCATGTTGCATGTTACTGAATGTTGGTCCCTTATAAATGTAGGTTACTAGATGTTGGGTCTTCATAAACCTATCAACAATCCTTTCTAAAGATTAAAGAAAGACATATAGACCGAAATGAACTTTTGGTATAATAGCTACTTTTCTTCTGCTCCGAGATTGTGGAACAAGCGATATATACCTGAGAATGCAGTAAAAGTTCCTTAACGAGAGGATATGCATAGTGTAGCACATTAGAAAATATACCATCAGGACCGACAGATTTATGGGTTCAAAAAGGAACAAACTTCCACGCGCGACCTAATACGTTGCAATTGTACTACTGTCCAGAAACTGAGAAGTAAGAAGTAGATTTCCCACTTTCTTTTAAAATGAAGTAAGGTTGTCATCGGATAGAAGCTAGTAATTTTCTCACAGAGGATTAACCAGAAGGATCTGTCATGTTCTAAATTCTCTGTATATCCCTTTTCAGCAGCTTGGAAGCTATCCCAATCAGACTGTAGATTGAATCTTCTGTCCTTATTCTTCATTCTTCTGAAAACTATACCTTAATCTTTTTAGAGTAAAACACCAGAACGATTTGTTCCAAGTTTTTTTGTTTAGTGAGAAGTGGCCACAAAATCTCAAATGCCATTGGGGCATGTTTAGTTCACAAACCGAAATATCGATTTAGAAACGATTATCAATATAGTATTATATGATTATCAGTCAGTATTTTAAAATGAGGTTCTAAAATCGTTCAAAACCACTAGCAAAGTGGTAAATATCTCTAAACTTCCTGTAAATCTACAGCATGTTTTAAGCCAGACTAGATGAGGTTAACTATATATACAACAAGGTATTGCATTCTTCTTTCCGTCAAGCACGTTATGGTTGATGTGGTGCTGTCTTTATTTTAACGTAGGTTAGGTTAGGTTAGAGTAGCTGCTAACGCATACTTAGACCTGTGTCGGTCCTTTGTGATACCACAGGATCTTAGTCCCGTAATACCCCTTACACTCTATTGGATCCATCCTGAGCTACTAATGTAGCGTAAAATGTCCAGCATCTTAATATCTGCAAGAATGAAAGGTTGTGCATTACATACCTACCTAAGTGTAAATGCCTTAGTGCCAGTGCAGGACAAGAGCACAGGAAGTGAACAAGCGTCTCTTCCTCCTCGTTCATACAGCTTCTACAGTGTCATTTGTTTCCAGACCCAGCCTTCTCGCATGTTCACCGAAAGGCAGTGTCCCGTTAATATTCCTACTATCCTTCTTAAAACTCTCCTCTTCAGAGAGATTAAGGTCTTGGAGCGATTCAAATGCAGCCTTGACCACATTTGTCTCGCCTCCTCGCATGTGAGGGTGTTGGACCATCTCTCCAGTGCTAAAGCTTCTGCCCTTTTCTTCAGAGTCAGTCTAAGCTCTGCTGTAGGCCTTCCCACATTGGCCCTTTAAAGCTTCAGCTGAAGAGTTGTACCTTGCCTAGCTAGTTCGTCTGCCTTACCCTCGACGTCAGTGTGGTCAGGGACTCAGATAATCTGAATATTAAAAGGCTCACTCATCTCGTTAAGAGACGAGTGGCAATCCAATGCCACCCTAGACTTCAACAGCACTGCTTCCAGCGACTTGATAGCCGCCTGACTGTCCACATAAATCGTGATATCCCTCTTGGATATCACGTTATGGCCTTAACCAGCTCAAGGCTTCCTCAATCGCTATTATCTCCGCCTGGTACACACTGCAGTGGTCAGGTAGACGAACGGAAGTGCTAATATTTAATGCTCCATAGAACAGCCTAGCTCCGACCTTACTATCTAGCTTTGAGCCGTCCGTGTAGAATTATATAGCTTCAGTTTCCAGTGCTAGTTTATGCCCCCAGAATTCTGTTGAAGGGATTAAAGTTTTAAAACCTTTTTCGAAGCATACTATCAGTGTAATATAATCAAGGTTCGCCATTTCCTTCTTTAGCGAACCAATTATTGTCGATTGACGTGCCTGAAGGTGTTTCCACTGAGAGACGGCCGCTTATGAGCATACAGGCCATCCTTTGCACCTCCTGTAGTTTCTTTCTAAAGGTTACTCTATCCAGTGCTGACCACCAAACACTCATTCCATACAAAAGAACGGGTCTTACTAAGGCAGTGTAGAGCCAGTGTACCAGCTCCGGTCTGAGACCCCAAAGTTTGCCTATTGCACTTCTACATGAATACATCACCGTCGTAGCTTTGCTGATCCTCTCTAAGATGTTCGGCTTCCAGGTTAGTTTACTGTCTAAGATTACACCCAGAAATCTCGCTTTTTCAGTAAAGGCTTTATCAGTAAAGTTAAGTGCCTTTTACGGTAGGTGGGTCAACTGCCGGAATTTTATATTTCTTAGTGAAGAGTACCAGCTCAGTGTTAGATGGATTGACTTCAAATCCACATTTACTGGCCCATCTTGTAATAATAAGAAGCGCATTCTGCACTACCTCAATGGTCGGTAAAAATCTTAACGTAACAAAGATATCGACTTCGTATCATGATCTGAACTATAACCACCTTGGAGCATAGGTTTCCGTAAATGGACGAAACTATGGTACTATGCAACCTGCACCATTTCCATGAACTTCACGTTGCAGTGAACGTTTTTCTTGAGCCATGATGTGATTATCCTGCTGAAACCCTTCGACGAATCTAGGTATTCTGCTAGATCAACACTGTCATCTTTTGCCGCTAGCATTCAGGAACATCGAGAGGGTTGAAACCTTACCTTTTTATACAATATAATCAAACAGGTACCAACAACAACAACTATCAAGCCTCATCAACACCCTGTTATTAACAAAAATGCATGCCACCGACGACCATTTTAGTGGATGTCATATAACCGGGCAGTTTCATGTAGCTGAGATCATTTTGGTACGTGCGCTTTTTGGTATCGCTCCACGACTGTTGGTATGTACACGAATCGCACAGTATATGAATATCAAGTCCGCCGTAGCATATGCCTGATGAGATGGATTTGATCGTTTTGACCACACAGTCATTCAATGATGTCATCATCAGATCGAAACTGGCCCAGTGGATTACAAGATACAAGCAAAAACGTCGAAGTACAACGCACATTAAAATTTACAGCAACCTAAACGCTTTAAGCTTTTTGTGCTCATCTATAATCTTAAAAATTAAAATTATTGCTTCCACACAAAAAAATGTTTAGTTCCACTTCCCACCACCAGAGATACCTCTATATACACAGCAGATTTAGGTTCTTCAAGAAAATCATCCTATACCGTAGACAGCGCAAATGGTGATCACTAGACAGCAATACCAAATTATAAGAATAGGCCTCGCAACTCAGTTGAGTCTAGTCTTCAATACAACACTTGCTCCATTTAGGAAGTGGGAGAATCAAACTAATGTTGGTATATTTCACCTAGAAATCTGTTACTGAGCCGAATACTTTCGCTGACCCAAATGATTATAATTATTCGAGTTCAACCCTATCAATTAATTTAATCACAATTTTTTTGTCCGAATAACAATAGTAAAAGTTGATCAATGAAACTTCTATCATCATCATCATCATGAACAACAACAGTAACAACAGCAAAAAGTATAATAAAAATTATGAATATTTTTCATCTTGAATCTGCAACCCTTTTTTAAATTTCCACCCTCGCCCGATCTTCTTAAAGATTAACTAATATATAATGAGCTCATTAAAATAAAAAAAACTCCCGAAAAAAACAAAATGTATAAGTACGCGGGCATATTGCATCGAGCACACCATACCAATAACACGACCGTCTATTTTTGTTGTACATACAAACACTAAGACTAGACAAATGGGCATCGACAACGAACCAAGAGTATATAGAGTGAATCGTCTTATCATAATTTTTCATCAAGAATAAATGACGTAAAAATGAAAAGTTATACAATGTAAGAAGTGTACAAGAACAACAAAAAGGTACATAACTTATTTAAAAAAAAAAAAAAATATGTACATTAATGACCTAACAAAAGTCTTTAACTCTGTCAAGTAATTAAACAAGAAAAGCTGTTAAGATTAAAATCTTACGTTTCTGCTATCATAAAAATTATTTCAATGGCTCTGTTTGTGTATGAGTGTGTGTGTGTGTGTGTTTCTGTATATGTACAGCACACTATAAAAAACCGTTTTTCTCTACTGTACACGACATAAATAATGTAAATATATTCTTAGCATAAAAATAACAATAACGGAAGTTTTCAGCAACAACAACGACGACGACAACAACGAAAACAGGAAAAAGTTTTCCTCTTGAATTTGTATACTGTGTTGTTGTACTCGTACATCTACATCTTCAAATTGCTTAAATTATAGATTATGAACCGGAAATTGGTGCAACAATAAAAACGGAAAATTAATGGTCGTTTGTTTTGTTGTTTGTATGGAGCTTTTCCCCCCGCACATGCATATGAGTTTCCATTCTGGTTCATTGCAATAAAAATATTCATTTGTTTTAAGCTTTTTATGCCTGATGCGGTTTTATCTCATCGACTACATGCGAACAAGCATTATTGTTACCGACTGACTATGTCCCATATATAAGTTGGCGTTCTAGAGAGATGAGCTATGCTCTGGCTCGGCAAATTGAAAAATGACTATCATTTCAATTGGTAGGTTGTTTAGATCCGGTCACAACTTTAAATTTATTTCCATAAAAATCTAATTTAAACTTTTGCGAACAAGCATTATGCCAAAAATGAAAAATAATTTTCTCGTATAACAAAACTCATTAAATTAAAGCACAGTAGAAAAAAAAAATTCCCCATCATTCTTTTGTTTATTATATGATTGTATCATTTAAGAGCGCTCCAAATTTACCTGTCCCCAATTTAGTTTTTTCGCCCGGAAAACAAAGGAAAATTATTTTTATAATTTAAACAAATAAAAAGTGTAATTAATTGATGTCAAATCTAACGACCGGCCAAAAACCAAAACCAAACGAAAAAAAAAACCAACTTAAAAGCTTCACAGGATTGTTGTCGCCAATGCAACGCGAACCGAATCTGCCGCACCGATATCATCGATATGATATGGGGATGAGATGAGGAAAAACAAAAAATATGTCAAACATAAGTTTTTTGTCATCCTTTTATAACCAACAACAAGAACAACAAAAAAAGCAGAGAGCTTTCGGTTTTTGCTGCTATATTCACCGATTATTTATTCATAAAAATATGGATTAAAGCCAATTTATGCATAAGACCGAAATTTATGTGGATGTCCTTTATGACAAAAAATATGAATGATAAAGGATATGTGATACATAAATTAGATATATTTGTGTCATTGACATGATGTCTGACAAAAATGTATGAGCTGTGCATTAGGAGCTTTCATATGTATACATATAGATTTATTTGATTTTTAGACTGGAACTTTAAATTGCAGCACGTGAGTTAACCGCCAGTGAACCAAATAGAAAGTTGCTTGTTGGGTTTGCGTTATTGGTTGAAACCTAAACATTAAGTGACCAGTGTAAGTGCATACTATTCCGTGAGTAATTTGGTTGACATAACACTTGGTATTTTACATGTCAATTACTAACATAACGCCATTAGCGACGACATCCGACATCATGTTAGAATACTCTTTAATTCGGTATCTGTTCAGATAGATGACATCTATCGATGGCCAAAATTCAATTCAATTATAAGTGTAAATATATGTAAACTAGAACCAAGACAAGGAGCTTAAATATATCGTTTTAACGGCTCACGCACCCACAGTGTCAAACATCATACTCAGTCGGTTCTAGTGTAAACGATAGGAAAGGTGCTAGATCACTCTCTTTACCATGTAGTTATAATCGTCGATAAATTAACATGGCTCTTCCTTAAAAGATTGCTGCTCCGTCTACTTTGATTTCATACATGTTCTGGAATTCGTCTTTAATTCTTGATATCGTAATTGAAAAGAATTCGGTATTTTGGGTGATATATCACATGGATGATACTTTTTCGAATGTTTGAACCCATCCGACAAGCTCCATATATCATGTCCATGCATGATAAAGGGTATCTACATTATTTGAATTTGCAAGATATTTCGATTTCAGAAGTGGGCATAATTTGATCTTAATATTGTCGTCCACACTGTTACTCGAATATCATGACTTCTTTAAATGCGTGATTACCACTACTGAAATTAATTGCGTCTTGATGTCTTAAACCAGTGATCAGATATTTGGTTTTGGAGAAGTTTATTATGAGACCAACGGAAGCTGAATTTGCTCTGCCAAAATAGAAATATGACAGTCACCAGTCTGTGTGCAAAGGAGAGCATAATTACAGCTTCTGACACATGTGGAAATGTAGAAGGTCAGAAAATTTTCACCCCATGTATCGAGCGGTGAATCGATGTAAACACTGAGATTTTTATCTTGGTCACGAATGGCAGTCTTAAGGTATAGTACAATCGATTGACTCTTTTAAGCGAACCACTTAGAACATTACGACCTTAGCCTTCTACCATTCATGTTTATTCTGTCTTAAAATAGTAAAAATTCACTTAGCTCTCCTTTAACAATCATTTTTGGACTAAGGTTTAGTAATACCGAGAGTGTGCTGAGCGACATCGACAACTGAGATTTCACTCTCTATTATAATGTTCTATTTATATGACTTATACGAAAAGAATATGGTCTTTGACTACTAATTTTGGTGAAGATCGATATCATCTCATATCTTGGACAAGCGGAACCCGCTCTTTTGAAATCAACAAACTTTCAATTTGGCTTCGAGTTCTAACCGATACCTTCTCCTACTAGGCTTCATCTTTTGAGATAAAGCCGTCCAACGGCCCGGGGTTTTTTAATAACTGCACATTCCAAATGGCGAATTGTTAATGTTTTGGCATCCGATATTTTCGTTTGCTTGATATTTTTAGCAATAAATTAAAAGTCGTACGATTAGCCCTAGTTAGATTTATGAAACATGGAGACCTCCACCGACAGGGTGATTTTCAGATATTCCTGTAGATTACCTATACGCAAGATTTTAATCGAAACTAAAGCAACACGCGTTAATGAATATCGATGGGAAAGTCGTGATCAAACTGTTGCACATAAAACCCATCACTTAGCTTACTAATACCAAAGACACCTTTGATGGTTTCAGACTTTATAAGAAATATGGAGACGAAGTATGAGCGTATATGATCTATTTCGTTGCTCTTGGCACCAAACCAGAATGTAAAATTTATACCTTGCAGAGGTTTTCGGTCATTTAATAACTTAACGTCAGCCTGATGGTTATTGTATACATTTACTAAATTATTTCAAGTACGATCATATACTTTCAGATTCCAGTCAAGCAGTTTAATATATCGAAAAGTGTTATCGTAACTCGCTTTGGGTTATTTAGCCTTTGTATAGAACGATATTTAAGCTCAGGAACTGTCAATTCATAGAGAAGATTCATTTCAGCTGCTGCTCTTGCTTAGTCTATTCTTTATTATTATATGGAAGAATAGGAAAAAGTGAGTGAGCTTTTTATCATACGGTTTGATTTCGCCATTGACGCATTCGAATAGTGCAATAGTAGTTAAATCACCATTTCTTTCTTTCAATAATTTCGGCACGATTTATCAGTCATACTTTTTCCGAGCATAAAATGTCCCGTTTTGCATTCAAGACATCGGTTAGCAACGATAGACATTTTGATTTTTTAAATCATTCGAAAACTTATTTTCACCTAGTTCAGTATTCCAATCTTAAAAGTGACTCTCGATATAGATCATTTCACTGTTTGTAGCACCAAATTAGAACATGTCTTTCAAAAGTCAAAATATAGGAGTTGCTGATGATAAAGTTCTGAAATACGCAGATAATTGAGAGGGAATATACTTAGATGACAGCTTAATGGATCCACCATATATAATAGAAGTCAACCACTTCTCCACCTTGAAACACTGCTAAATAAAATAGTACATTTTTTTGTACGCTAGTACAAAACGATAGCTAAGAAACTAAGCGAGTGGCGGTGGGGATAATATGTGAGGGTTCTTTAAGGGTACTTTAAAAGAAAGATTGCGAAACAATTAAAATTATATATGAGTAAATTCTTCTATAACCTTTATAAGCCTCGAGTTAAATAAGCATATATTTGCGGGGTGCGTTTTATGTTCCAGTTCAACGTGTTTTTAAACAACTGTTAAATTGTATCTCATTTAATTGCCCAATGCCACCAGCCCAAATGATGCACATTACAATTATTTTACGAAAATGTAGTATTCAATTGATGATGCCCATCAGTGGCCCAACGGTTTTTTGAGCTCAATGATTTTTTGCCAAAAAAAATTGGTTTTCTACACCGAGCTGTAAAACACTTACACTCTCAAATTTCCCCACCTTTCATGGTCATTTTCCTGGATCTATTGTGTCAATTACATTTTATATGGGTAAAAAATCAGTCGGGCAGTAGTGTATGGTGAAGTTTACCGCACTTTGAACAATTTCGTATTGCTTGGTAATCTGTTGGTGTGTTCGTTTGATGCCAAGGCAAATCCAGCATCTACCACTTGATTTCAAATATTCGGCCCGTTTATGAATGTCCATCTTGTGAAATATTTAGTATTAGAGTAATGAGTGATCAGAATTTCTACTATTCCATACGTTTGCTCAAAAGTGCCCATAGAGCATTTAACACACAATCCAAACATTTTATGTTGGCGGCAATGAACTTTTTATGAACGTTCTGATATTGTTTATGGCCATACTTTCCCGTGATTTGTTCAAGACTCTTATCTTGTGGTCCTCAGTGACAATTATAAGTCGCAAAATCAATACTCTCTCGAAAAAGTTCCCACGGCCAATTCTTAACTATAGATTTGTATTACTGGGATGGATTCTTACTGTCTACGACCAGAAAGGCCAGTTTGAATTATTTTATATGATAAACTCAGGGCATAAGTATTGAAAAAATAATTTAAGAAAAATCTATTTTTAAAATCAAAGTGGAATTTGATAAAATAGTGGCTCCGGTGATAAGTTTTCAAACCCGCATGGGAAAATCTAACATAATAATGTCAAACCAAAGACGACCCAGTTCTCAATCAGTTTCAAAGTTGGAGTATAGTTATTCAGCTGCTGGTCTAATCAAATGCTCAATGGTTGTGCCACAGATGGTAAGGTAATTAGGGTGAGTACTACGTTAACAAAGAGATATCGCGCAGTTAGTAGTTCCTTATCGCGCCTTCAATATATATATATATATATATATATATATATATATATATATATATATATATATATATATATATATATATATATATATATATATATATATATATATATATATAAATATATTCAATTGTTGAAATGAAGATGTCTCATTTTGAGATAATGAGACATTTCGATATACCAGAAGATGATGTAGAGATTCTGGAATATCATAAATCTAGAAACACTACAGCAACACTTATTGTCCTTTAATTCCCAATTATTTGAGTCCCTAACTAAATATAAATGTCAAATCACAATGAATTTTAAAGGTATAGGAATTGCAATATGATAGACGAAGAATCACAATTGGATCTCTCAAGTCATTGCTGTGCATGTAATCGACGACCGCAACTAGTACCTAGAGAATAATTTGAAATTATCCAGTGTGTCTTATACAGTTTTTGATTCCCTAAGGTCTTTGGGAATAGATAGACAACTTTGAATTATTTCACAGAATATTACAGTGGGCCTATATTCAATAACTGCCAACTACATAAACCGAACCATAGACTTCTACTTCTAAGTTGGATTTTGTTTGCTTATACAATCCACTATTTTAACATTTATCAAACAACCCGACCCTTAAGGTCCTTTGGAGATAGACTACTTTGCATTATATCACAGAATGTTACTGATCTTAACACCCAATTGTAGACTCAAAGCTCTTTGCAGATAGTACCCAAGTCAACTATGGCCAAATCTGCACTCACAATTAAACATGGCTAAATTCAATATTTTCAAATTTTCAGGAAGAGGATTTGAATTTTTATAAATGTGTTAATCATTAATTCAAAAAGTAGTCACTATTAGCCAATAACTTTTATCTCCAGGATGTATTTTATTTATCTACGACAGTCAACTATTTTAAACATTAATCAAATTTTCCAACCCTCAAAGTTCTATGGAAATAGACCACTTCGAATTATTTCATATAATAGGCTCAGGTTTGAAAAACGAGCTGAAGATATAAAATGGGCTAACTTATTCATATACTTAATCTTGGGTGACCCAACAGTCGACGTTGTTATTGTAAAAAAATGTAATATAAAATTATAGAAGACTACAGACCGATTTCATTAATATTATCGTTTACTGTGCAACATAAACTATATCGTTCTCACCATCCGGCTGATTTTGATAGCATAATCGCATCATAATTGCATAACCACAAAACACCGAACGTTATGCAATAAAACCGAATAATACCTCAATAATATAGTTTAATCTTTATAGCCAACACACAAAAGGCGAAGACTTTACTGCAACAAAGTCTATTCTTTTGTTAGAATAGCCCAGCCACCCTCATATTTTCCATGTTACGACGATGGCGTACCACCCCATACCACAAAACGTATAAGTAAAATACAAAATTATTATTTTATCATCACCATAATCATATAATCACTCATCTCGTCTCCTGTTCATGTAGATATATAAAATGAAATTAATAAGAAAAAAAAAATTGTTTAAAAGGATAAAAGATTTCCTTCTTGTTGTTTCAATTTAAAAAATATATTTCCGTATTTTCACTCCCGACGTAACGTTTTTGTTTTTTGATTTTCCCCATATTGTGTATAACCAACACTGTGCACCACCGTTGTGATTCTGGGTTGTTGTTGGTGCGGTGAAGGAAAACGCGCTTCATACAATTTAATTTCTTACAATAATAATAATAAAATTATTCTTATTCTTATAGATGTATAGGTATAAGGAAGGATACATAATATCCATGTTCCTTGTGCCAACAAGTAATATCAAATAAGGATATAAAATGAAGATAAAATTATATTTTATTAAAATTGTTGACGTCTCGCGTCTCTACTTACAATATAATCGTATCGTTCCATCGGTATCGCCGCGCGGATTTTTCGCAACACACTTATAGATTCCATAATCGCTGTGCTGTACATTCGTTATCGTTAGGCGCATGATCGACTTGTACGACGGTGAACCCGGCACTGTTTCTGTCCTGTAATTGCAAAATTGGTACACACATTAACCACCCTCCCGGTAAACATTAGCGTATCACTACTCATACTTACTTGTATTTATTCGAGTCGTGAATCATTTGGGCATTTTCACGTGTCCAATAATTTAGCGAGGTTGGATGCGCCTCAATAAAACATTCTAATGTTATATTATAGTAGAGTGGTATACCGACTAATTGGTGTGGTATCCATAGCATTGGTGGAACTGTAGAATAAAACAAAAGAAATTATATATAAATACACGGGGTCTTTGTATATTAGGGCAAAGTGTTTTTTTACAGTTGGAAAAGCTTCCCAAAAAAGTGTTGGTTTCATAATGTAGCCTTGCTTCGTATGTTAAACTATTTTAATGGATCGTTTGGGATGGGTCCGCAGATTGAATAGTATTTCAAAATGTGTTCGTTTGCTTCAATATTTACTACTAGCGACTCCTATGGATGTTTTATGACATTTAAAATTCTAGCTAGCATCTTTTCACATAGATTCAAAGTTCTAGATAGCATGCTTAATCGACAGTACGATGTTATTGGTGTCTCACTTGTTCCAGGTTTACATTGGTATTTATGATATATTTGCCATTTTCCATCTAACAATTTTATTGCTGGGTCGAACTTCGAATGGCTTTCACTGGGGCAACTTTCAATACCCTGTTCCGTTCATGACTTGACCTCAAAAGAAATTCCACACTCAATGACACAGTGCTCCTTGGTTCCATTATGCGTCCTGCATCTTTTGCAAACAGGACAAGTTTGAACAAGTTTGGACATGTGCGGTCTTAACAGGATACAATGAATGCTGTCATCAAGATCTTCAAGATGACTGTCTTGAATAGGGCGATACGAGTTTGAAATTAACCATGACCAGTAAGAACCGTTAACAGGATTCTCAATTTGTTCTTAAGTAAAGAGCATACTTAGTTCGGTTGTATTTTTATCTCACTGGTAAAATATTTCGACCTCTAACAAATAAACATGAAGAACCTTTGTATTACATTTCCCGTTTCCCGGGAAAATTAAAATTATTTCCCGGGAAAAATTAAATTAGATTAAATACGATTTAGCCGAGTTGTAATTTCTGTGATATTCGCTCGTACGTCGTATCGAGCCTTTGTTCGGTCACTTCACAATTTGATTTTCCCTCTGACAAATCCGTGTTTGTAGTTGATCTCCTCTTTCAAGTTGTCCGCACATACTTGTCCACACTAAGCTGATGATGGAACGAACCGCTCCAAATTTCAAATCGCCTGGCAGTCTTAAATTGTTGCCGAAAAGTATTGTCGCTGGTGTTACTCCTGTTGTGTTATGCACCGCAGATCGATAGGCCATTAAGTACAATGGGATACCTTGATCCCAATTCCACTGGTTTTTATCAACTGTTTTGGCTACTCTTCCAATGTGGCATTGAAACGCTCCACCATGCCATCAGATTGTGTATGGAAAGGTGTTGTCCTCGTTTTATTAATTCACAGTAGTTGGCACATCTCCTGGAAGACAACCGATTCAAAATTCCGCCCTTGGTCGGAATGCAGTGCCATGGATACCTCATAACGGCTTATTCATTTGTATACCACTGCATATTGGTGATTGTGGTTGTTTCTTGATTTGCAATAGGGTATACCTTTGGCCATTTACTGAAGTAGTCCATAACTACCAACACATACTTGTTGCCGTTTTCGCTGGTTGGAAATGGTGCTGCAACATCTATGGCAATCCTCTCGAATATGGTGCTCCAACATTATATTGTTGCATCGCTCCACGGCTCTTCTTTGCAGGTCCTTTCACTGCCATACATTGGTCACACTATTGACACCATTCAGCCACTGCTTGTTTACATCCTGTCCAGAAGAACCTTCCAGCTAGCTTGGCTAGCATTTTGTTGATCCTTAGGTGGTCTCCGCTTGCCCCTCCGTGGTATTCCACGATATTGAATTTCGTAGACAAAACTACCCAATCGCTCAATCCATCGTGCTCCTACGGGATTTTTAAACTGAAGTAGTCATGTCAAGGCGCCATTATCCGTTCTTAGCATAAATGATTGGCCATAGAGGTATTTTCGGAAATGTTCTACACATTTCACTATGGCCAACAATTCTCTTCTTGTTACACTAGTTGCGTTCTGGCTTTGATAATATCTTGGAATAATATGCGATGACACGTTCCTGTCAATCGATTTCTTGTGACAACACTCATCCTAAGCCATAATGAATTGCATCCGTATCTAGGAAAAAATGTTTATTCGGAGCCGGATACGAAAGCAATGGTGCTGTATATAATCGCTGCTTCAGTTCATCACTCCATTGGAACGGCTTGTTATTCTGTGTCAGCTCGTGTTAACTCCTTGCGATGTTGGCAATTCCTAGCACAAATCGTCGATAGTATGTGCCTAGTCCGATGAAACTCTTTAGTTGATGTAAGTTTTTATATTTGTGTGAGAAATAAAATTTTCCAGTTCCCGGGAATTCCCGGGAAACCGGAAAATGAATTTTAAAATTCTCGTTTTCCGGGATCAAAAAAAAGTCGGTAATTGATACTCTCTAGTTGCTTATTTCGTTACAATTACTGGTGAATGTTCACACGATAGATAAAAATAATGGGTAGACGCTAGATGCGCTACAGATTATTATTATATATCTCTGCAAAGCAGAGAGACTTGAAATGATCTTGAGGGTCGTTTTATACCTTCGAAGCTTTACTCAGAGAAATTGGAGGTATGTATTTTATTCTAAGTGTTGTCCATCACCAGGTGGCGCAGTGGTTGAAGCTGCAGCAAATGGAGTGGGAGGTACCGGGTTCGAATACCATAGGGGCAGGGTGCAAAAAGGAACTTTTCACCATCGGTCGTTTGGGTGGTGTGATCGGTGGTGTGAATAAACACATCTGGATCCCCCTGTTGAGTTTAGAATTCATAAGCTACGTAAATCGGACCCTAAGCCGTATAGCCAAGACCCTGCGGTATCACAACGGACCATCACCGGTCTAAGTGTGCGGTAGCAGCTTCTCCAAAAAAAATTGTCCATCATTAGTAACGACTTTTTCCCATTTTTCAAGCAGCATACGGATTCTCGAATCTTATCATTTAGGCTTCTTGACAACCAATAAGATGGTGGTTGGGCAGGTCAAGAGTTTTTAACCGTCTGATTGAGCGCCTTCATAGTTTCTTTGGCATTTTTTTCAACATTGTGGATAAACATTGTCGTGAAGGATCTCTTTGTCATGTCTTATGGTATATTGTTGGCTTTTGAGCTTTAATGTTCGACTTAAATTGATCACTGTGGTTAACAACTTTATCCAGTGATGGTTTCATTAGTCTGGTGTAGCTCATATAGTAGATCACTTCGAATTGATTCCACCACACTGTGCATGTGTTTTTTGCCATGAATATTCGCTATGGTCGTTAAAGTTGATACATAACCGGGCTTACTGCACGATTTTCTGAGTTGCTAGCTCTAGCGATTTTGTATTTTGAATTTTCCTGTATTTGCACGATACTGATGGTTTTAAGACGGTTTGCAATTGTTGGTTGAGTTACTCCTAGAGTTACAGCAAGCTCATCTTGAAAATAGAATCTTACTACAATAATGCTCCAATTCAACTACTACAAACTTAACGTGTTTAGTCTTTCTAAACTCCTGGACAAGATGACCATCAGCTGGCCAAATTACAACAAACTAACGGCACATCACGTAAATATGTGATTTCTATACTATAGTTACTTACGCCATCTTTTGTAAATCTCTCAAAACTTATTTGTGGAGATAGAAATATATTAATGATGCAATTCTTTTGATGGAATCGTAGGTAGGCATTAGTTGCGCAGTGGTCGATTGTCATATACCTCAAAGTCCATTCAAGTAATGTGATGTTTTTTCCCAATGTATTGGATACATTTCTGGTTTGCTAAAGGTGTAATGGTTGCATTTTCGTAATGGTTTCCATTTGGCTTCTGAACAGTTGACCAAGATTGCCGTATATGATCCGTCAAAAGCCAGTGTATAGCTTCAATTCAGGTTAATTGTTTTTAATTCATTCACCACCACTGAGGCTCGGCGTTATTTTAGAAAATTGTACTATCCCTGCCCAGTTGCATTATATAAGCTCCATATGCGCAAATCATAACTTTCTAGGAATCTGTGGTATCTGACAGATGGTTCAATGGTTTTATTCTGCACGCCACCATGGAGTCAAAGCTGTGTTTGTATTTCGGCTCTTGTCATTTTATATTTATTGCATTTACCTCCCTTTAAAAACAACTTTAACCACTGGTTTATATTTGGTCGGGTTGGCTTAGCATACATGATGACTGACACCAAGAGTTACTGACACCAAATGTTATTGAAATGTCCAGACCCTGCGGTCGATATGTTTTTGTGCCCATGGCTTCAACGTTCCCTTCAACACATGATTCCGATATATTTGAGCATTTATCTTGATGCCACGCTCCAAAAAAAAACGAGCAGTGAACGGCTTTCGACCGTTTCAAACCATCACCATTGACTGCACTTGGTTTGGAGTGGCAATACATCAAATTCGACATATCGTCATTTCTGCGCAATCGTAACAACTTCTTTGCTCTCTTCGCTCTAACTTTTTTTTTAGCATTGGTGAGACCATGCGTTTTATGGAATTTCAACGACTTTAGTCCAAGTGCTGCTGCATCCGTTCGAGTTCAGTGTGTTTCGGCCCACCACCATGGCATTTTGCAATGCTGCCAGTAGCGTTATAATGATTTATGGTGCGATGCATAAATATTTTTTTCACATGTAGATGTTTAAACTGGTTAACAATCTGCGGCTGTGGTTTCCCAGCCAAATATACTGTCATTAGTGTAAATTTAAGCGCTTTGTTATCACTGGTTTGACAGTCTGAAGTTGGAAACACAGTCACCTTGTAAAAGCTCCTTTTACCTGAAAGCTCCTGAAACGATTTCATTATCCAACTGACTTAATTCCCAATCTGCCACTTCTGTTATCTGTTATTAGAAAGTTTCTAAATCATTCCTCAATAGACAGCATTCCAGATCATTCCTCTAAAACCAGGAGGCGTACGTTTATGGAATGGTAGCTGTCATCCCATGTAACTATAATATTGGATGCATTTCATTTATTTTAGCTGAAGGTGTATTGTACCAATTTTTTGGCCCCCTAACGAATGTATGGACCCGATCCTGAACAGTTGACCCAGATCATCGTTTAAAGATTCAATCTTGAATCTCATACTTACAATAATAGTATGGAGGAGTTGTCGTTGTTTCCACCTTTGTAACAGTCTTTAAAGCTGACTCTTGATCAAAGTCTAGAAAGTCCAGCTTTTCAACGGCCTCGTTTAACCCAAATACACATATTACTTTTCTACTGTGGAAAAAATGTAACACTTTGGATGGCATTATGTGTTGTCACCCCATTCGAGACGTTTTTAATTCGCTTTGTACATATAATCAGTAAAGCTTTTAAAGCTTTTCCAACCATAAAATTTTAATTAATCATGTAATTATAAAGAATGACACAAAGGTAAATTTTTCTTTTCTACTTACAATCGACACTGACTTTTATCCGTTTCGATACACTTGGCGGTACACCATTCGATGCAATACACAAATATGCGCCCATTGCCGAACGTGATATTTTGATAAGCTCTAAAGTTTCGCCCTCCCATTCGTGAACTGAAACAATAAAATATTTTGTTAATAAATTTATAATGAACTTTCATGAAAAGCTTTTATTTTATTGGACACTATATATATGTACATGAATAGTTATTATTTGGTTAATCTGTATCCAATTTTTATGAATAATATCTGTGCGGCGAAATCATAAATATTTTGTTTATAAAATTAATTAAAATTAACGTATGTGTATGACACAAAAACATTATGTATTGTAATAAATATATTGTTAAACATTAAATGGCCATGTTATTAATGCATGTGACAACATCGTTTTTGTATGTTCGATGAATTGTGTGATAAATTGAATATCGCTTTTTACGATATACATATTTATAAAACTATGTTGACAGGTGATGTCGAAGCCTTTAATTGGATTTAGCGTATGAAAAGGATTAAAGTAATTATCACTAGTTAATCACCTATCCATATGTACATATATTCATGGTAGGGTATAAAGATGTATTGGCTGCGATATCGACGTAATGGTATGCTCATTCCGAAATCGACTAGACTGTGAAACAAAACACTTGCTGGTGGACGTGCCAGATGTATCACGTAATTTGAGATAATCTTGATAGAAATGCGATTCATAAAATCACGCTTTAGGGTTGGTACTAGCAGAAGTGGGAGACTAAAATGCTGTTCGTGCTTCGTCGAGTGTTTGAATTAATGGTTTTTGTATCACAGAAGCAAATTGTAGCTATGGTAAACTGTTACACTTGTCGACACTTTTGGTGACATTTGATGACAAAATGGTTACAAAATCATTTTATTATACAGGGTGGTGCAAAATTCCCGGTGTTGCAGAGTCTTCAGAAACATCAATTTGGAGACGTGGATCCCAGTTGCACATTTCCACACGTAGTTTAAGGCGAATTCTGAAAACGGATTAGAAAATGTTTCCGTACAATTAATCCAAAAATTGCTACCGAGTCTACCTGATCAACGAGTTGAATACAGTAATGCAATCCTTCGGCATTCTGGTGAAATTGAAGATTTTTCGTCTAAATTGATAATGAACTCAGAATCCTCAGTTAATTCATCAAACATCATTGCATCCAATTTAAACAACTGTATGGCGTAGTATTCATGCTGGAAACATCATTGGCCCTTTTTTTTGAAAATGACCTAGGTGTAGAAGTTACGGTTACCGCCGAACGGTACCAAGACATGATTCGTAATTTTCTTGTGCCTGAAATGGAAGTGCAAGGAATAGACGACATGTGGTTTCAGCAAGATGGGGCCACAGCACACACAGCCCGTTGAACAATTTAATTATTGAATGAGATTTTTCCACGAAGATTTATTTCGCGAAATGACGACTAAGCATAGCCGGCCAGACCTGCGGATTTAACAACACCAGACTTTTTCTTATAGGGTTTTTGTGTGCCCCAAACGGTTCCACATCTTAAAGACAATATTCGTCATGAAATTGAAGAAATTCAGAATGAGTTGTTGCAGGATGTCATGAAAAATGCCTTAAAAAGAGCCAAAAGTTGCATAGTGAATTGTGGTCACCATTTAGCTGATATAATTTTTCAATCACACCAAAAAAATGTAAAGACCAAATAATCTTTTTATGAAAACCAAACCTTGTTATCTTTTTTTTTTGAACAAAGTTATAGGCAATCAAAATGGTAGCGGGACTTTTGCCCCACCGAGTATCATTAAAACAGGCCATGTAACTGTTGTCATTACTTGGTTATTACTCTTGGTTATGCCGGGGTCGGTGTAATAAGTAGCTAGGTTTAAGTGGGTGGTTATCGAAGCATCTCGAGGAAGTGGGTACTTCAAAATCAGAGTCTGGTAGTAGCTTGATAAGTGAGCTAAGATCTCTGAGAAGCAGATCAGCCTAGCAAAGAACAAGTACAGTCTATGGCATGGCTTGGAAATACTGGTAGCAGAAGCTCACTCTCTATAGGAACGAACCCGGGCTCGAAAAAACACGGATTTTAATATGAATTTGATACTGTTGGTATTAAGCGAGTCAAGGTGCTGACTGATTTAAGAGTAGTGATTCTCCAGGCGCATTAACATTCAATTAAGAGTAACGTCTCTACAAAAAAATCCGAAGCCTGTTTTAACCTGCACAGAGAATCCCACGAACGCGATAAACCTTAAGAATACAGCCTAAAAATGATCAGAAGCTCATTTTAGCTGAAATTTCTGAGAAGTCAAACAGCATATCAAGAAACAAGTACAGCCCAGAAAAACTGTTAGCAGGAACCCACTATCTAGAACGGACTCGGAGTCGAAAAGACAGAGGTCTCAATATGGAGCTGAGACTGTTGTTCTTAAGCGAGTTAATGTGCTTATTGATTCGAGGGTGGTAATTCCCTAGGCGCATTAACCTCAAAGTTAGATTAACGTCTTATAAAGGATTTTTGAAAGTTTTCATTTCACTGACAGGAGTCAAAGGGATAAATGCATCAAGCAAAATGGGAGCAACCTGCAATAAATACGGGTTGGATCCAATGACGCGTACATATGTTCCAAGGTACTCGGCAAATCTTAAAAACCCTTATTTTTTAAAAAATGATTGGAAAGTTCGACGTCTTAGTGATAAACAAAGAATTCCTTGCATCATTTTCACAGACCAATGAAGACCAACGGTTAAATTTCAAGAATGAGTTGGGTCACGTGGATCGAAGAGTTTCTAACAAAAATTATGAAATTTCACGACTATTTAGGACTCCGAGAAACGATACTAGAAACACCGGTGGTTCCTCGGAGTCTGGTAGTAGCTTTGCCCAAAGCAACCAACAAAAACCAGTTTTACAAAGAACAGTCTGTATGCTTTAGAGCGGTACCCAAACGACAACTACGGCGAATAGACTATTTGCATTAGGTCAGTTAAAAATGGCTTCAGACAGGACACTCCAACATAAATAGGTCGCTAAATGTCCTACTGACGAATCTTGATTAAATTACGTCTGCTGCATGCTTCGATAAAAGTATAAAGAATGATAAACACTTTAAGATGCAATACAGCTAGATACGTTTAATCATAACTGGATTAGATACACTCGAAAAGGCGCCAGTTCAGAACGATGGTAAGAATACTTACAAAACACTGACGTCATCGGGAACATGCGAAATGACTGCATCCAGCACTAACAAACAGAAGGCTTTGGATGAATACGTATAAGAAACCCCTCTCTGACCTCGGAACTAGTAGTGAGCGAGAAATCTTACTCGTCATTCGATGCTGCATGGTTTAATGAGTAAAGAGGAGTGAGATCTAACCTAACCTAGAAATTGTCATAAAAGTAGCTACTAAAAACTGATTGTACTCTTATTCAAATCCTCTACTAGACAACATAAATTTTTAAAGGGCTACTATTGACTTAAGTGAAACGGATGGTTTACAATACCTGAATTATGGACAGGTTATTTGTAGAGTTGTTTTTAAGACGACTAGAAAGTATAGAAATATTTTCCAAAGAGTAAACGTTTCAAATGCCTGTTGGATACAATTTGGCTTCTATACATTAGACTTCGTACTCTAAGCTTTACCACCGATATCCTACCATGTGATCCTACCACAAATTTATAGTTAATCGAATGTGTACAAAGGTATACGTATATGACACATAGTGACTATAGCGACACTCCAATCACGTTCAACGGTGCAAATACTCATACTGGAGTGAAGTTGAGGCATATTCTGCAGAGTAAAACTCCTGTTGGGGTTTTGATTGGCATATACTGCCTAATCTATCTCGGGTTAACAACAGCCGTATATCGGTTATGACGTAAGAATTTATTCACTGTAACCTGTACCAAAAGCATCAGCATGTAGTTGCCATGGCTAGCTAACAACAACAATCCGTAAAAAATTTTAACTGTAATAAATAAGCGCCAACATCATCAAACAACAGCAAAGTATATTTAATTGGACTGTGTAAAAAAATTTGAAGGCTCAAGTTGGGTATCAGCTTGTCAATTGTGCTTCTTAACGTGGTAGTTTTATATATACAAAGAGTGATGAGTTACCCAAATGACACAGTGATTAAAGCTGCGGCAGTTGGAGGCAGCAATACCGTGCTCGAATGAGAGACAGAATTCAAAAAAAATTTGCCATCAGGTTACAATCGGTGGTGTGAATAGACAAATCTATGACTCCCTGTTGGAGTGCATAATACATCAGTTGACTCATCTTGCATGTCAGTGTTATAGACTAGCTTGGAGCTATCCACTGAGTAGATGGTTCTAGGTAAATTGGACCTATTTAACCATACCGCACAACTTCCGTAGAACGAAAGCTTTTATTTGATTATACTATCCGATAGAACAGAATTATGCAGTAGTACGGATAATCATTAAACGACCAGACAACGGTTTGGTTTTCTCACTCAAAAAAGATTGCGAGCTTTAAACCAAATCGAAAACTGTAAAGGGGCCAAAACTGTTTATGTTCTTTTACCACTCTAATTTGAGCATCGCTCCAATCCAGGAAATGAACCTTTTAAGGAAATTGAAGTTTATACTAAATCAATGTGATCTCTAGCAAGACTTAAGAAGTTTTTATAACAGGTTCGATGAGTCAATTTTTACCCCCAGTCACTCAGAATCAATTGGCCAATTGTGACATCTCTTCTCCGACGCATATCCTCAGGCCGTCAATTGTACCTCAAATAGAAATTATGAACCGAAACAGTGCAGTCTATGGGAAGAGTATCGAGAACAGGAGCACAAAAATTGCTCAGCAGTTTCTTCCTTCCCGTCCCACACTGTTCACAGTATGAGATGCTGCGAATTTTATTATTCAGGGAGCAGTGCGCCGTGAGAATGCCCAACAAGATGCTTAAATTTCGTCTATCATAATTTAAGAAGATTTTTCATAAACGACAAGAGATGAGATTATTCCATCTCTTTTGGTTCAGATCTTAAAGTGACCACAATTTCATGTTTAAGAGATAGTGACGTCACTCCTAGAGCGAACTCAGATCAAACAAAAGTGGATACCTCACCCAAACGGGCTAATTTATCGGTCAATACATTCCCTGATACCCATGTGACTTTGGGTATCCAGTGAAGTTTAACTTTATTCAGCCTACCTAGTCGATTTAAGGCACTTATCGTTTCCAAAACAAGTTTCAATAAAACAGTATTGGAACCAATCGCATTTACGGCAGTCTCAATGTCAGAGAGAATGCAGATACGCCGATCTCTACCATTTATCCCTTAAAACAGTAGCGTACCTTCCAAGCGCGGTAGATAATTCAACCTCAGAATTTTGTATGAATAACTCAGCACCAGCTAGATAACGGCATACTGATCCGTCAGTAAAGATTATCATTTCGTTATCGGAGGGGTGGGATGGGCTGTAATAGCCGCATATGTGTTTTCTGGTAATAGTTACATGAAGGTAGTTGTGTCCTGGCTCACCTCTCTTCATATTTGACAGTGCCTAGAAGGGCAAAATAGATTTTCTGTGACAGCAGACCCACAACCATCTCAAGAGCTGCAGTAGGTGTGGTGTGCAAGGCTCCTACTATACCAAGACAAACAATTCTTTGAAGGCGGTTTAGAGATTTCCCGCCAATCCCACTCATTGTTCTAGGCCATCAAATAAATGTGGCAAACGAGGCTATGGGTCCGATAACTGAACGTATAGCCGGTACACGCGTCTGGGTTGCAGGTTCCATGATTAACCAAATGACTGTTTGCATTTCCAGTTAATGTAGCATGCTTTGTTGCATTTCTCTTTTATAAGCTTTTGCCAGGTAATCTTTCAATATAACCAGACCCCAGATACTTGACTTCCGAAGAAAGTGGGATCGCAGTTTGCATGCGTATTATGGCGATATCATCAGCATAACTCTGGTAGAAAAAACCGTTGTCGTTTTGTTGGACGAGAAGTGAGTTGACCACAAGACCCAACAAGAGCATTGATAGAACCCACCATGAGGACGCCTATTTAGGGCGGTCACCATCGTCGTATCACTACTTAAGTCTGTAGTAATTCTCATTGACCTAAGCATGACGCTAAGCCACTGAACAATTGTGGCCTCTATGCCATGTCTTTCAGCTGCAGAGATCATTGCATTGAATGATGCATTGTCAAAAGCTCCTTCAATGTCCAGAAACGCTCCCAAGGCAAATTCTTTGTTGTCCAGTGATCTTTCGATCCGTTCATCGACTTCATGGAGTTCTGTTTCAACAGATCTGCCCTTCTGGTATGCGTGATGTTTGGAGTGTATGGGATATAATAACATTACATTATTCCTGAAATGCCTGTAAAATCATTTAAGAGGAAAAGTGGACAGGCTGATAGGCCGGAAACTTTTTGTCTGGTCATTTCTAGGCTTTCCATCCTTTGGGATGACAGCTACCCTGACTTTTCTCCACGATCTCGGAATGTTCCTCAGTGCCAAACTGGCTCTGAAGATATGTTCAAGGTGGTCTAGGATAGTTTCCAGTACTTCCTGTAGGAAACCAGGGAATAACTCGTCTGGACCTGGTGTTTTAAATTTTGAGAAGAAACCGATGCTCCATCGAATTCTGTCTTTTGTCACCACCTTCGTCACCAAGCTCCAATCTCTGAAACTGGGTAGTTGGTGTGGGAGTTGATTTCCATCAACTTCATTAGAATTTTCACTTTCGGGGAAATGAGTTTTCATTAGTAGATCTTAAGCTTCCTGATTTGTTCTAGTGTGAGTTCCATCAGGTCTATCTAGAGTCCCGAGAGTACCCTTCATGTATCCACAGAGAACTATTTTGAGCTTAGCGGTTGCTGTAAGGCTATCCACTTTCTTACAGAAAGATATTCATTTTGATGTTTTTTCACTTCGGATACGTTGCTTGTACTCTCTTTGGGAAGATTTGTACAAGTCCCAACCTACCGTTAAACCGGTTTTCATGGCTTTGTTTAGAAGTTTTCTTGTTTATTTCGACCTTCCGCCCAATTCCCTAGTCCACCATGGTGTCCCAGTTCTTTTAGGCTTACTTTGAGACAGATCTTCTCATATAGGCGCTAATTAGTGCTTCTTCAAGTTTGTCAGCTGCCCTTTCCATTCTTCCGCACTTTCTGATTTTCATTACTGAAGATAGAAGTGACTGGTTGAGATGGAGTCTGCTAATGTCCCAATCTATATATTACTTTATATTGTAATTTACCGAATACAAGTTACGGAAGATTCGGTGATTCTAGAAGATTCAACAACCAAAATTTCAAGTCTATAATTAGAAGTCAAGACTGAAATATTATCTAAACATAAACTACTTTGGAGTCAATGTTGAAATCGCCCATAATTATGAGCAACCTAGACTTCGGCTTTCGGCCCTACTGAGCGCAGTTTTGTTAGAGAAGTTAACGGTTGCACCTTACTGTTATCCAGTATACTCTAATTACCTACATTTGGATGGTTAAACGATTCGTGGAATAATTAAATTCTGATTAAACCCAGATCCATTATCACCAGTGCATTTATTTCGAGAACGTAAAATCATGTTGATACCGACAATTAGCGGTGGCATCCCGTGTGCACATTAAAATCCATTACCGCCAAATTAATTTACTTGCTCCCAAATAATGTAATTATACCAAACATTCAACATGTTAAAAATAATATAATATATATTATAAACTCATATTAATTTAACAATAACAAATAACAAATAAAAAAAAGTAATTTAATAGTAAATTAAATAATTAAAAAATGTAGCAGTAGTAGCATATAAAAGTAATTAATAAAAATAAATAAACATAAATCGTTATAACATAACAAATAAATTGTCATTGCTGGCACAGTGTATGTGTATTCGCGGACACATAAACCAAACCATATATGTATATGAAACATATAAATTTTAAATTAATTAATTGAAATTTATTGATTGGACCATGGCCAATTCGGGCTATTTCATTTTGTTGGTGTTTGCCCGCGACACCCCATAAGTAACATATTGTCTCGCCATAATTACCTTCTAAATTCTTATTTATCGCAATCTTTGTACTATCATCACGTTTCCATTTGATTGATGGTATCGGGCTACCGGTCGCACGACATTTCAACGTGATATTTGACCCTTCGCGCACTATTACATCGCTGGACGTTGTCGAATCATCAATATTTGGTGGAACTGAAAATAAAGGATACAAATTAGTCGCGAGCTAATCTAATCTAAACTTTTTTATGTACATATATAGACGCAGCACATCATAAAACATATAATAAATATCGATGGGAGGAAGGGGTTGGGGTATTTAATCAACAAAACTATATAATTTTATTTAATGGAAAGCATAAATCATACACAAAACTTCTTATGTATCGCCAAAAAACAACAAATCGAGTAATATATAGTTTTCCAATTTGTGTGTGTGTGTGTGTGTGTCGCATAAATGAAATTGTGTCACAGCATGTTATAAACTAATGATTTACGTTTCGTTTGAATTCGACCAGCACCAATTATATATACAAAAATTTGGTGGAAAATTATCCAATACGTATGAAACGCCATAACTCACTAATTGAGGCATCACGAACTTTAATGTTGTACTAAGTAGATTAATAGGACTTGGACATCGAGTTCCTTGATAAGGGAACAAGATATCGGCCCAATTAAATTTCTCAGGAAGTTTCATATATTTATGATAGGGTTAAGGTATCGTGGTGACTAAATATTTCATATGAAACTTAGACATCTCGAATTTTGATGAGCCACCAACTAGATTTAAAGCCGTGTACACAGAGTTTCTTGCTACTGCAGCAAGATATGGGCCTAATTAAGATTATCAACTAGTTACATGAAATTATCTTGGGATTTTGGAATCGAAATAAAAGCAGCATGTGTGTGGCTTCTAATTCCATATAAAACTTAGACATCTCAAACTTTGATGTAATACTAAATAGATTTATAGGCCTTGGACAACAAGTTTCTTACAACTGAAGCAAGATATAGATCAAATTAAACATTTCAGCAAGTTTCATAAATTTCTCAATAGGCTAAAGTATCGTACTAGTGGCCGAAGTATATAGTGGCTACCACTTTCATATGAAACTTAGACATCTCGAATTTTGATGAACTTCCAAATAAATGTTAAGCTGTGTACACCAAGTTTCTTGCTACTACAGCAAGATGGGTCTAGCGGCTTAGGCATCGAAATAGAGGCAGAAGTATGTGGTTGATGCTAATTTGATATTAAACTGAGACATCTCGAACTTTAATGTAATACTAAATAGATTTATAGACCTTGGACAACGAGTTTTTTGCTACTGAAGGTAGATATAGGTCCAATTATAATTGTCAGTCAGTTTCATAAATTTATCAGTAGGCTAAGGTATCATACTAGTGGCCGAAGTATAAATAATACGATAGAAATTTCAAATGATACTTCGACATCTCGAAAATTTATGAAATAAAGATTTATAGGACTCGAACAACAAATTGTTTGCTAATGGAGTAAGACATAGATCCAATTAAATTTTTCAGCCAGTTTCATATATCTATCATGGGGTTTAGTTAGCGTAGTAGTGACCGAAGTATATGTTGACTACTAAAACCAAATGAAGCTTTGACATCTCGAATTAAGATGAAATACTAAATAAGCTTACAGACCTTGCACATCAAACTCCTTGATTCTGTAACAAAATATAGGTCTAGTTAAGTTCCTTCGCAAGTTTCATGAATCTATTTTTATTATTATTATTATTTTTTTTGTTTATTTTAATTTTTATTTATTATTTTTATTTATTTTTAAATCAATACAAATAGTGATACTTAAATTAAATTTTAAATCATTATAATTAGTATTCTTAAGAATAAATAACAAACAACTATTAACTGTAGTATAAAATATAATATTAATGATAATATTTATGTAATAGGAAATTATAGCTGTCTCGAAAAAAGAGGAAATTAGGAAGTTCTTGTGATCAACTAAACGATCAATATTTAGAACTACCTGCTCATAATTATGAAATTGCGATTAAATATATGCGATTAAATATGCGATAAAATAAATATTATTTCAATTAGGTTAATTCATTAAGCAGTTAGAACAAATTAAATTGTGTAATACAGTAATAAAATCAATACTAAAAGAAATTACTGAATTGTCCATCTCAATTAGCCAAGCGATAATGACTTTAAGAACGGATTGATATTATTTAAATTTTTTATATTTGGTAACTGATTAAATAACATGGGAGCAGTATACTGCCTTCCTAGTATCAAACGCGGTATCTACAAAAAGTCGAAAATTGAGTTTATGTTTTTTTAGTAACCTGGCATGTTACTCTACCTATTTACCAACGGAAAACGTGGTATTTATATTATTTCTGCCAAAAACAGGCATTCTGTTATCGTATCTTTCAAAAAAGGTTATCTTTCCCAAGCACAAACGGGGTATCTACATACTACTAACAAAGAGAATAAATATAAAGAGGAACATCTTATATGAACCTCGGTTGCATATAAACTAAAAATATTACTGAGTTTTTGGTGATGGCAAACGAAAAAGGATAAACAAATATTTTTTATTTCGTTTCCTCGTTCGAACGACAGCAAAAAATTTTCATAATATAATTCAATTGTACAATGGAATAAATATATTTTCATATAATAATCTATTCCATTTTACAATTGTATTATAATATGAAATAGTAAGCGATGTTTTGAAATAGCCAAATATTTTTTTGCTGATGTTCGAAAGAGAAAACCAAATAAAAAATATTTGCTTATCCTATTTCGCTTGCCATCACCAAATAACTCAAAAATATTTTAAAATGTTTAGTTTGTATGCAACCGCGGTTCATATAAGATGTTCCTCTTTATATTTATTCTCTTTGCTACTATCTAAAAACGCAGTAACTACTAGTACGAATATGTAGATACCGCACTTGTTTTTAGCATACTGGTAAGTACTTTAACTAGGAATTGTTACAAAATTTGTGTGTTTGGATATTTATAGTTTTATGGATTTCTTCAAAGTGTGAACATATTGGTATTGTTTTGAAAATAATTGCGGTAAATTACTATTAAAGTTTTTATAAATCATTATTATAATAATACTAATACTTAAGTGAGTAATTGATTATTAAAATAATTTTAAGTGATAAAGCTAAGACCATGGTTTCGTTAGCTTCTAAAAAGCAAATATTATATAAGTCGCCAGTGTCTACGACAGAAACTTGCATTACTAGTGCAAATGCATATATAAATGATAATAACATCGATACTTTATATGATGAATCATCTTCGGCGATTACACAAATCGAACTACCTTCAACAAATATACCTTTATAATGATTTACGTTTTGAAGTGACCAAAAGTAATAACCACCATAATGTGCCGCTTCCAAATTTATTCACTGAAAATGAAATGTGTGATGTTGATGATCTATACCATTAATATAATTTGAGAATAAACAAATTGTTGGCTCCTGGCAAATTATAAATGGCGAAGTAGGACAAAATATAGATCAAGGTCTAAGAGAAGTAGTTGCACTCGAAAATATTAAAATATTCTCTTCTACTACATCAAGTACTTCGGACATCCATGAAGTTCAATGTAATGAAACATAAGTCAGGATTACTCAGGAGGCTATTTCGCTTACAGTATGTGATCAATCCAACGATTGATAGACCAAAAAACTGAAGTTGAAAAAGAGAAAATTAAAAGGCAAACAATTGTGGAGAAGTATAAAGTATTACCACCCTGCGATACAACCATCTGCATTAAATCATGTTTGAGTCTAATCAATGAAAATCATAGAGCAATGATAACGCCAACTTCTGGAGTCTATCTGTTGAGCAGAGAAGTTTTATGCTAAACACTTGTACTAGGCAAGCAATTAAACGTCGAACGGTCGAAAGCAATAGAAAACAAAATTCTTTAAAATATTATTGAAAAGATGAAAACGGTAAAGCGGTTTTACATGATTTCTTGTCGAAAACACCAAAGCATGAGATTAAACCTCTAAGAAGTCGACGTCGCAATTCTGTTAGAACGAAGTTGATTATAACCTTATAGATGAACAAATTGATCCAACAATATCTCACTACAGGTGAGTTCTTAATTTCATTAATTTAACATCATAATTCCTTATATAAATATAAACCTTTTTCTTTATATTTAAGACGTGTTCATGCTCCAAATCGACGATATTTCCCAAGTGACATACAAGTTTTCACGATGTTCGAAGATTTGAAAACCAAAAACCCCAATGACATCGTCTCATATGAATCATACCGCTTACGTGTAAAAGCAAAAAATATTTCATTTGCTTTACTGGGACATGACGAGTGTGAACAGTGTGAAGTGTTCAAATTGCATGATCACAATAAGGAAAATTTGGACGGTATACTTGTGAAATATGTACCTCATACGTATTCCACAAGTATATCCCATAAAATACGTGCTGAGTTCCATTGCTTTTTTTGGTCAAGACTTACCGCCTCAAATTTTTGAATATAATGCTTTCTACTAGTTTCACAATCTGATTTAATTTGTCTCGAAAGAATTTTTACTTTAGTTCTCAGTTTAGTGTGATTCGGATGTCTCTTACAAATTTTAGATAAAGCATTTTTACGGCGAATTTTACCTAATAGAACACTATTTATCCATGGTTTAGTATAGTTTGAATTATTGATTACTATAGATGAGGTTTTGCGGTTTCCTACATGGTTAGATAACGTTGATAAAAATATATCAATTGATTTTTTCATCAAAAACAAAATCTTCCACGATTCTGTTTGTAAACACCGTTTTAATTCTTGAAAGTTAATAAAAGTTTTTTGTCTAGGTAGTTTAGGTAGAGGTTCCCAATTAAGATTAAATTTTATCGAGGTCATACAAATATGAGATAACTCTAAACTAAGTGTTTCAGCTTTATAATTGATGATATAGCCAATTTTGCTTCTAGTAAAGATATGATCAATACATGTCATACTATCGGTTGTAGAGTCACATCCGTATAGGTTCATTGATTAATGACTCAAGTCCTAAGGAAGACATCATTGAAAACTATTTGCATTCTTGTGGATCTAGGTGATCTATATTTAGAATATTTATATTCATCTCTCCATACAATCAAATTTTTTGAATTTATTTGTTTAAGGTAATTTTCAAATTCAAGATAAAAATTTCAATAGAACAAGAATGTAAGCGATACACACATACCGCGGAAAAACATATTTCACCGATTGTAAGGTTGGGTATCGTACTAGTGGTCAAAGTATAAATTGACTATGAATTTCCACTAAAACTTGGAAATCTCGAATTTTGATAAACTAATAAAAAAAAATTGCAAGCCGTTCACACCAAGTTTCTTGCTACTACAGTAAGATATGGGTGTAATTAAGATTATCAACGAGTTTCATGAAGTTATCATGGGGTTTCGGTATCGACATAGAGGCAGAACTATATGATGGCTTCTAATTTCATATAAAACTCAGACATCTCAAACTTATATGTAATACTTAATACATTTATAGGCCTTGGACAACGAGTTCCTTGCTACTGAAGCAAAATATAAGTCCAATTAAACATCTCAGCAAGTTTCATAAATGTATCAGTAGGTTAAGGTATCGTACTAGTGACCGAATTATATATAGACTTCAAGTTTCAAATGATGCTTAGACATCTCGAAATTTGAATATCATACTAGTAGTCGATGGCTACTAATTTCATATTAAACTACGACATCTTGAACTGTAATGTGATACTAAATAAATTTATATGACTTGGACATCGAATTCCGTGCAACTAGAGCAATATAAAGCTTCAATTAAGTTTCTCGACAAGTTCCATGCATTTATTATGGGAGTAAAGTATCGTAATAGTGAGGGAAGTAAAAAGTGGTTACCAAATTTGATGTACAACTAAACAGATTTGTATGCTGTTCACACCGAGTTTGGTAATGCTATAATAAGTAATAGGTCTAGTTAGGCTTCCCAGCAAGTTTCATAAATATATCTTGAGGTTTTGGGTATCGTACTAGTGGTCGACGTATATAGTGGATACTAATTTCATATGAAACCTAGACATCTCGAATTTTGATTAACTTCTAAATAGATTTTAACCCGTGTACACAGATTTTCTGGCTACAACAGAAAGATAAAGGTCTTGTTAAGATTATCAAGTGTCATGAAGTTATCATGCGGCTTAGGAATCGAAATACAGACAGAAGTACATGGTTGATACTTATTAGATATTAAACTGAGTCATCTCAAACTTTGCTGTACTACTATATAGATTTATAGACCTTGGACAACAAGTTCCTTGCTTTTGAAGTCATATATTGAACCAAATAAACTTCTCAGTAAGTTTCATAAATGTATCAATAGGTTTAGGTATCGTACTAGTGAATGAATTATATAAAGTTTCAAATGATGCTTAGACATCTCGAAGTTTGATGTAATACTAAATAGATAAATAGGCCTTTCATATCAAGTATCTTGATACTAGAGCAAGATAAAGATCTAGTTAAGTTTTGCAACATGTTTTATAAATTTATAAATGAAATAAGGTATCATACTATGTAGTAGCCGATAGGCACTAATTTCGTATTAAACTATACGACATTTTGAACTGTAATGTGATACTAAATAACTTTCTAGGCCTTGGACAACAAGTTCCTTGCGACTCAAGCAACATATAGATCCACTTAATTATCTCAGCAAGTTTCATAAATATATCAATAGGTTAAGGTATCATACTATTGACCAAAGTATATAAGCTACAAATTTTAAATGATCTCGAAGTTTGATGTACAATTCATAGACCTTGCACATCAAACTTCTTGATTTAGTAACAAGATAAAGGTCTAGTCTAGTTCCTCAGCAAATTTCATGAATTTATCGGGGTTTAGGTATCGTATACTAGTGGTCGAAGTATATAGTGGCCATTAATTTCATATAAAACTTAGAAATCTCGACTTTTGATAAACTACTAAATAGATTTGTAAGCCGTGCACACCAAGTTTCTTGCTAATACAGCCAGATATGGGTCATGTTAAGTTTATCAACAAGTTTCATGAAGTTATCATGGAGTTTCGGTATCGAAATAGAGGCAGAATTATTCCACATAAAACTTAGACATCTCATACTTTGATGTAATACGTAATAGATTTATAGGCCTTGGACAACGAGTTTCTTGCTACTGAAGCAAGATATAGATTCAATTAAACATCTCAGAAAGTTTCATAAATGTATCAATAGGTTAAGGTATCGTACTAGTGAACGAATTATATAAAGTTTCAAATGGTGCTTAGACATCTCGAAATTTAATGTAATACTAAATAAATTTATAGACTTGAGACAACGATTTTCTTGCTTTTACAGCAAGATATGGGTCTAGTTAAAGCTACCAACGAGTTTCATGAATTTATCATGGAGTTTAGGTACCGGACTAGTGCTCGAAGTATAAAGTGCCTACGAATTTCATATGACGCTTTGACTCTCGAATTTTGATCTAATACTAGATAGATAGATCTCCTCGAAACAGTAACAAGATAAAGGCTAGAACTTCTCAGGAAAATTAATGAATTTATCATCGGGTTTAAGTATCCGTCTAGTGACTGTATAAGTATATAATGACTACTAAAATCATATGATGCTAAGACATCTCGAAGCTTGATGTAATAATAAAAAGTTGAAGAGGCATTGGACAAGCGGTTTCTTGCTACTGGAGCCAGATATAGGTCCAATTAAGTTTCTCAGCAAGTTTCATAAAATTATAATGGGGTTAAGGTTTCGTAATATTGGCTGAAGTATATAATGGCTACCAATTCAATATAACCGCCCAGGTGGCTCAGTGGTTAAAGCTGTGGCAGTTGGAGCGGGAGGTACCGGGTTTGAATCCCGATAGGGGCAGGATGCAAAAGGGATTTTTCACCATCTGATTACGATCGATGGTGTTAATGAACACATCTATGACCCCCTGTTGGAGTGCAGAACTCATGGGCCGACGCATCTTCCATGTCAGTACTATAGGCTGGCATGGAGCTATGCAATGCGCAGATGGTTCTACGAAAATCGGACCTATAAGCCGTACGTCCTCGATTTGGCCGTTAAGACGTAGAGTAGGACGTAAATAAGCGAACCGCGAAAGGGCTGGAAGAGCCTTGAGCCCCAAAAAAGATAGCATAGTATAAAATATAAAAAAAAACAACAATTCAATATAAAACTTAAACATCACAAACTTTGATGTAATACCAAAGAGAAGAGAATCAATATAAAGAGGAACATCTTATATGAACCGCGGTTGCATATAAACTAAAAATATTTCTGAGTTATTTAGTCATGGCAAACGAACTAAGATAAACATATATTTTTTAATTCGTTTTCTCTTTAACGACAATTATATGAAAATATATCTATTCCATTTTACAATTGAATTATAACATGAAATAGTAATCGAAGTTTTGAAATATTATTTTGTTTTTAATTCGAAAGAGAAAACGAATTAAAAAATATATGTTTATCTTAGTTCGTTTGCCATGACTAAATAACTCAGAAATATTTTTAGTTTATATGCAACCGCGGTTCATATAAGATGTTCCTCTTTATATTTATTCTCTTTGGTAATACTAAATACATTTATAGACCTTGGACAATAAGTTTCTTGCTACTGACGCAAAATATAGAGACATTTAGTTATCTCAGCAAGTTTCATAAATTAATAATAAGTCTAAGGTATCGTACTAGTGACCAAACATATAAGTCCACTTAGGATTTTCGGCAAGTTTAATAAATTTATCAATAGACTAAGGTTTCATAGTGGCTGAAGTATATATGGTTTCATATGACGCTTGTTGGCACCGTTTTTGACAAGCCGCTTGCATAATGATGTTTACGTCCATGATCTGACGACACGAGTTTGAACGTCCAATCACTCCAGTTTATTAGATCACCTATAAAGGATAGGTTCGGCTTCATAATGTATGGTTGAACGATAGTAGGACTTGTGCAAAAACAACATATTCTTTCAAAATTGGTGAATTTTTTCGATCTTTGAATCTCACCAGCCATCACAATTGGATTGGAATAATCCCTTGTTAAAATAAAGTCAAGACGATTGGTTTATTTTGAAGTGCTACAAAAAGTAACATGAGATATTTAAAAAAAGAGTTGATTTCAAGATAAAGCATGTATGCGGTAGTGTTTATAATCAGCCATGGTGAAGACATTCGGCAATATTAAGTGACAAAATACATTACTTTGTCGCAGAATCTAGTGAATTGTACATCGCGAGGTTTACTTCCAAGAAATAATTCAATTTTTTATTCATCAAAACATTTCTTCACCATTTTTTTCATCTTGAGCTCGTTAGTGAGTCTCCACCCGATTCAGTTTTGGACACACTTATGAATTATTTATCATATATTTGGCCCTGCCAGTCATAACTATGGTTGTAGATCTTTATCAATGAGATCGATACATCGAATACAGAATTAAGACCGAATATTGTGAAGGTGTAAATATACAGATTTTGGGATTGTTGTGTATCTGTCTGCAATCACTTCAAAAAGTTTGACAGTAAAAGTTGCATCACATTTAGTTTCTACTACAAGTTCTAACATTTAGGTTGCCTATCACTACTAAGTGTATTTTGGTGTCTCAACTGCTAGATTTTTACGGATAGTGGTCGAAAGATACATCGTATTAATGAGTCTTTGCTGATGGTGCATTTAATTAGGGGTTTTTCGGTTTATTTAATGTAAACTAGCACGTTCTAATGTGCTCTAATGACGCTTAGCATCTCGAACTTTGAGGTAATAATAGATTTACAGGCCTTGCACATCGAGTTTTTTGATCTTTGTTACTGTGACCGAAGTATACAATGACTATTAATTTCATAGAAAACTTAGTTATTTCAAACTTTGATGACTAAATAGATTTCTAGGTAATTGTAGGTTCTCTGTGGACCATTAATAACACAGAACATTACATTATATTATAGGTTATTCAAAAACCAGTAATCAAAGCTTCAGGTTGGATCGCAGGACTGACAACCCGAATACAAAATTTGAGATTCACCCAATCACTGTAAAGAACCTGTCTCATTTGACGGCCCTATCACATGCATGAAAGAGTATGAAATAGAACTTATTTCTCCCCAAGTGACTCAATTGCCTAAAAGTGAGAACCATACAGGAGGCGCCATCTTTTATGTCGGTATGTAAACATTGAATAACTTTGACCGATTGATTTTCAGTTATGAACGTGCATATGGTCGATAAAATCGTGGCCATCGGGCACCGTCTAATCATTGTTTAGCGTCGAATTTTGTCGACCACAGTGAAGGATGGTTCCAATAAACTATGAAGTGAAGGATCGTTCCAATAAACTGGTTTAAGCGGCCATAAAAAGCGTTCAATACGGCCAAACAGTCGCTCGAATGGTTGACAATGAACCTGATTTTTGAGAGCAAATTTTTGGTGACCTAAGAGTTATATTTCTCCCTCTCCGGTGGCGTTACCCACACATGATCCATAAAACGCCAATCAAAAAGTGACTGTTTGTGCCGGAGTGTGCGCCAAAACTATAATTAGGCCAATTAATGTTGGCTCATTATGGCTGCTCGCAAATACAAGAAAAATGTTTTAACGGTTACTGGTTTCAACAAGACGGTGGTGCGCAAATTAAACAACTCAGTTTCTGCAACGAAAATTCTCTGCTGGACGTCTGACATCAAAAAGAGGCAACATTGAATTTGATGCCTTGGGACTTATTTTTGTGGGGTTGTTTCAAAAGTAAAGTGTCAAGGGAAATTCCAAAAAAATTCCTCATTTATAGAAATCGATTGTTGTCATAGTTAATCAATATATTTACATGGTGCACCCACATATACATAGGTAAAAATGGCAGTATTAAACTTCCAAACAGTCTATAATCGAATGTGTACGCAGTTCGCTTCCGAATGTGATTATTCATCAGAGATACTTGATCCACTAGAATATTCCACAAGAGTGACAATTGTTCCTGCTGTTTGACACGGCACGGGCCCACAGTGATATGTAGACACCGTTAATTTATTAGCACCCCTTTGCAATCTCCGATTGTCATTGCAAGTTATAGATTTAAATAAATTATGGGACATGATGCTTTTCTACTATTTTTATAAGAAAATGTGTTGAGAGCTTTCGTGTAACCGCAGAATGGGTCTGCTCTTTTTTCAAATCAGGTTAACCATTTTTTTCGAGACTTCAATATTTTTACCCTAAGGCTTGCAACCCAAGTGTATGGATGAGAATGTAGTTTTACAAACCTCAAGACATATTTACTGGGGTTCAATATTTACATCAAAGAACATCTATAATTTCCACCAATAAAGATATTGAGGTGGTAATAGAACACCTAAATCATGCCTTAAAGTTGCCGAAATGATCGAGCTTGAATCCATTTATTAGATGATTAGATTAAGCAAGATTCGATTTTGACATTGTCAATGACATATTTAACGTCTAAATGGGAGAGAGGAAATGTTCACTAGATGAAGTACTCTACAGTTATGAAATAATACAAGAGGTGTCGCTTAAAAAATGCATAAGTCGAAAACAGGAAATTGTGTTTATTATCGTTTCTTTACCCTTTCAAAACTAACTAAAAATGGTATTGGTCCAAAAGACTGATGACTTCTAGAGATAATATGTACTTAGCGAATTCAATACCTCGTGCTGAAAAAAGACCGATCCAACACATCCCAGCCAAGTTGACTAAATAAGTATGGGTGGCTGTGAGAAGTCGTGATGAAACGCAACACCTATTCGATCTACTAAAGACACTTCTACTCGGGTTAACTGATCCTCTAGGCAGAGCTTAAAGTGAAAGTGTGTACATTTGTAGCATTCACAACCAAATTCCAACTCCTCATTTTTCACAAGAACAGCAATCACGCCACGCCCACAATAGACATTAATAGATCGAAAGTAGTTCGATTAAATATCTTGAATTTGCTAGAACAGTGCATCAAGTCTAGTAACGTACGCATCATTCGAAAGTGGTCAAGAGAAACAGGGATACAGATTAAACGCGTCAATATATTTCCTTAAGGTGAAGAAAGTCCGGAATTATCTAGGATCTTTAAACGAGGGTATATAAAAGCAGATGAACTCGTTCGAACTGCTTCGTTGTTTCAAGCACGATAGTTATTAAAAACAACGTTCTAGCTCGCACGTATAAGAACTAAGAAATTGAAACACTTTCTCATGTGGTAATCATGGAAACAGTCTAAAGAGGTCTAGTCTTTATCTGACACAAAGTACACAGACAATTCGGAATGTAATAATTCTGAATAACCTGAAATAATCCGAATAACCGGAATGAAGAGCTCTCCATGTCTGTTCCAGTTCCGTGTCTACTCTCACCTAGTCTATCGTACTCATATAGATTTGCCGCCATTTGTTATTTCAAATGTTGTTCCTAATTTTCTCCTTAACTTTTGTTTTTATTTTTCTAGGATTTATTTAGTATAAACTTCACAAGCACAAATTAAAGTGATTAACTATCTAAATAATTTGCCCATTATTCTAATTTCAAATAATTGGATCGATAATGTCTGGCACAACTTAAATATTTGATTTATAGCGCATACATAGTTTTTGGCAATAATGTCAAGCTTTACAAAAACAAAAAAAAAATTATTTGCAAATATCCAAAAAATTGTGACATTAAAATGCTCGAATTTGTGTATACATGTACATACGAGTATGTATATGTATGTGCGCTCGGTTACATGGAAAACCTTTTTTTTGTATGTTCGACTGTACTAGGGAGTACGGAGAAAATTTGCATACAAAAATGAATATTTTTCACATGATTTCCCAAACAAAATATTCATTTAACAAATAGAAAATTACAATTTTTATTACTGTTATTACTATTATTATTATTATTTTTTTTTAAAAAATATAAAATTCAATTAAATATTCATAAAAATTAAAATTTAAAAACTATACAGCTTTTTTGTGCGCTCTATCTATTATTTTATTATTTAATTAAATTTCCAAAAAAAAAAAAAAAAAAAAATCTAGCAAATAATGAAAATCAAATGAAAACATTGCGATAACAAGTAGATTTTTTTTTCCAATTTTCAATTGTTTTTAATTTTCTGATACTCGGGTTTTTACTGGGCGAAATGCTGTTAATGGTAAACGTAATGAGTTGTAGCGTAATGCGGATTATGGTTTGGACTACTAATATGTTAGGCAACTAAGCTGAAGTTAATCCTAATTTTCGATTGGGAAATAATTTATATTGTGATAAGAACTGCCAAACTCATTTGTTTTGTTCAGAGAGAGGAAAAGAGATAAAAACGGGTTTGCAATAAGAGGTTTCATTTTGATATTTGAAAAAATAGTATTTTTAAGAGAAATCAATTCAAGAGGATTTTCGAGAGGAAGATACATATATATATGTAGAAGTATAACATTTGAAATTGACATTAGCCGAATAGCCAGTCAATTGTGGAGCATTGGCCATATATCTAATCTTTCACGTAGGAAACTTTTCTTCCAAAATTGTGATTAATTCGTTACATGTGTGGGACATAGTACCGTTTTGCTGACAAAAAAACGTCGTCCACCTCAATATCTTCCAATTCCGGCCATACAAAACCAGTAATCACTCGGTCGCACAATTCATTCACCGTAACAATTGCAACAGCCTCATTTTCAAAAAATTAAGGTCCAATCACACCGCCAGCCCAAAAACCGCACCCAAAAGAGATAAGCTTTTGGAATAAACAATTGTAGTCTGGAGCGAAACTTTGATATCGAGCTTCATCGTGTTGAACTTGTGACCTTGCTAAATATCACGATATAGCTTTTTTGAGTATAGGTTGTAACCAGTCTATATTCAGATTTGGTGACCCAAAACTTGTTATGCTAAAGTCATTTATTGATAGATTTATTATTGTGACCTAGTTGTGACCAACTCACCTAGTTGTTTGTTCCCTTCCCATTTACCTTTTTTGTATACTCTGTAGAGTTTCAATAAATTGTTCAGCTCACTCATTCAACATCCGGTGGTAAGGCAACTACTGTACTGATATTTTTACCTGTTGTCGGTTATCAAACTCATTTTTTCGATGTTTGTCTTAATATTAGTCGGGACATATTGATAGATAGTTAAAAGTTATATCTACCCTCTTTCCGTCAACCGATCTGGCAATATCAGTTTGCACTAGTTTAAAACGACAAACAAAAAGTTGCAATGATTGTAACAGTATCGTCATGGAAAAATAATTCTGTCACAACTATTCATCTGTCACAACTATATTGTCATTCGGATAGGAATGATGATTATCTATAGTTGACGTTGTTATATTGGCGCCCTCCTTCACCTCCGAATAATAAATAATTTAGCCCACAATTATGAACTATTAAGGAGCTCTCACAATTCAAAACAAAAATTTTTGGGCGCACCCCTTTAATCAGATATTGCATATGTAAGTTTGGGAGCTGAGTCAACGTTGAATTGGACTCCCTTCCCAACTTGTGATGTAAATTTAGGAAAATATTAAGTTATTTATATGAGCTCTCAAAATAACATATATTTGATGTAGTGCACACTAGAAGTTGCAAATTTACCAAATTTTTCATTTACCGGTAAATGATAAAAGCTCGCTCGGTTTACCGATAATATACCGGTAAATGAATAGTTTTTAAATTTTCTTTTTTATTATTTTTTTTAAAGACTTTTTGTATTAATTTGATCGCACCCTTTATGTTTCTTCTGAATAGCGAGTTGTAATCTTCCTTTAACCGTGACCGGTTATGGTTCAGAAAGTTTTTCTGGATAATCATCAGATGAATCAGAATTCTCACTGCAATTCCTTACTTAGTAGTGGATTCTGTGCAAATAATTCATCTAGCATGAATTCAGGTGTGACGTCTACACTTAATAATGTAAAATCTGATATGCTTATAGCTACTACCAATTTTACAGGTTCCAGTGTTTTTATAATTTCATTGATTAGGTTAAATTCATTTTGTAAAAGCTGATGTCGATATTTAAATCGAACTTTTTCGAACAGCAGATTAAATTGAAGAACCGTTCCAGCAAGCCAATAAGCAGTAACAACGGGTTTTGCTATCTAGAAATGGGTGAATGTCAAATATTTTTACAGCTCGTCGTATTTTATTGATAACCGGATATAAGTCGTCATGGGATATATTGCATGGAACTTGCAAATCATCTGTTATTATTACGATCAATATCCCTCTCGTCTTCTTCATAGACTCTGTATTCAGAATTAATAGCTTCATTTTCTAATTTAAATAACATTTTTCTTGTACACAACTGTAACTACCGCCAGTTGGATACCATGCATAAAACATAGCTGATGATGAGTATTTAAACATGATCTCATCTTTTCATAACTGCTGTACCTTCTGTTTTATTGCTACAATGTTACTAAAATTGATTTCAAATTTTTGCAATAGTTTCTCTCTAATACTAAAGACACATATCTGGTTTCGTAACTACAGTTTCAGGTTAACCACGAGTTTGTTGTAATGTGCCTCTGCTAACCATGGTTTGCAACTTGGTTTAAACATGGTTTCGGAATGAGCTATTTTTTTCTCATCCCATGACATTTTAGTGACGACAGTGTAAAGTTATACAGTAAGTGAATAGCGAAAACTTTTAAACTATTTTTAAACCACACAGTTAACGTAAGATTTTAATGAATTATGACGAACTGTCAAATGAAATGATAACTGTGGTGTGTCATGTATTCTCATCTCGAAAATCATAATTTCATAATCATGGTTACGAAACTAGATATGTGTCTATGGTGTTAGCCACTATAATATTTCTTATTGAATTTGACGATTTTTTAACGGAAGATCCTTTGGCGATTAGTAACATTCTTAAATCCTAAGAGGAACAAATTTTACGAATGGTAGATTACCTTTGGCTACAATTCTTGAAATAAAAGCCGGTAGTGAATTATCAGCTGTTTCAAAATTGTTAAACTTAAATTTATTGGTAAATATTTGATTTTTACCGGTAATTTGGTAAAAAAATTTGGACAGTAAAACCAGTAAATAGATTAACCGTTTACCGATAATGCAAGCCCTAGTGCACACCCTTCTACCCTATATTTTGGTGATTAAAAAATAACATACATTTAGAAAATGGTCCTCTATGGGGAAGATAATCAAGATTAGATGATATAGTTACCGCAATCACTCCTAATGCTCCGCTTTGAACTCGATCGCATGATGCCAGATGAGTTTTCGATGGTCCTGCACAATTGTATGACTTATACTCCAACCAGAAAACATAGTGAATAGTAAACAGTTCAGCCAGAAATAAAAGTAGCGAGAAAGTTTTAAGGATTGAGTTCAACTCTTTTGGCTTCACCCCATTCTAGAACTGCTACGAGAACACGCTTAATACAATCCTTGATAGCAATTCTTTCTGTGAGAATACTCCTGGTGAAATAATACAGATGATTTCAAACTAGATGGGAATCTTCCAAATATTTCATTAGTTGGATACGACGACACGGTTTGGCACGAGAGTTTTGCTAGCCTGTTTTCCAAAAAGGTAGAGGAAAAGCCAGATCTCATTGATCAAATGGTGGAACAAACATATAGTTGTTTTAATAAGGACTTAAAACAATATTTGAGACTACCATTTGGGCCGGCAGACGTGTTCTAGTGTTAATGTTTGCAAGGAATTTAGTGACAACGCTATATTCACTCAATTAAAGGCGGCACATCAGCGACCTAGTTGTATAGAAAATTATGGGTGTAAAATTGCCAAATAATTAAAAATATTCAACTAGATTAGAGCTGGTGGCTTTCTAGTCGCCATGAACTAACATAAATTTTCAGTTGTTGGGGTTTTTAAATATTTGCGGTGATATAGGCTTTTTTCAGGATTAGGCTTTAGATATAGGCTTTTTTTACTTTGACCTGAACTACGACCGATATTTCACTGTTATAAGCCGATGGTAAAAGTTTTCTAGCAGATAACCTGTATCGTTGATTTTATTTAGGATTCGCGTGAGTGAATCTACGAGCTTTGGTAGTAGGTTTAAAGCTTCCAACATTTCTGCCGCCTCACCAGTCGCACGTGTTTGATGTCATCATCCACTACGATGGTTTTAATTTAAAGGGTGTGCTCTATGGAATCAGATAGAGAATTTAATATAGAGAAAAGCTGGGAATGGAAAAAGACTTATCGTTTCGGATTCAAACTCTTAGGTAATGGATCAATGGAGAGAGGAGAAACTCTTGATTCCGATGACCGAAATTCATGAATTTTGCGCTCGGTGAAGAGTAATACCGTTGGTTTGAAAAGAAATAAAGTGTTCCATGGCTGTAATTTTCGTCACATCTGGATAGTAATTTTATGCTGATTTGACCCTTGGTTCTGCCTACTTAAAGTAATGGTAAATCGTTTTCTGTGATAAACGCATACCTATGCTTCAACTCTATTTCCCAAAGGAGTCTCTCAAAAAGACTGTCAATTGATTATTGAGTATTCCTTCTATTAATTCGTGCATAAATTATGATTCTTAATGAAAGGTTCTGGAAATTCGAATCACTTGTGGATGGGATGTGGGAGAATATATCTCAACTGTAAGAGTGTTATACTCATTGCACTTAATTGCATCGTCCAACTTTTTGAGGATTAAATGCAAAATTCACTGGATTCACAATCAGAGCATAATGTTTTGAATCCTTGAAGTAGTTCGTTTGATGTTTCGATTAGGTGAATAGTTTTCATTGATCTATTATATGGTTGTCTAATGATTTCAAATGTGCCATTATTTGTTTTGATTTAAGTGCAGTATGATCAGAACATCATTGTAAAGGTTTTCAATAGGCTTTCGTCTTTTTATGTCATGTTCCGAAATTATCCGGATTTTGCAATTCGTCCTTGATGTTCTATAATATTTGTCACGCTGAGTCCAGTTATAAATACTCAGGCTCAACAAGCATTTGTGAGGGAATCGAAAATTCAACCACGTGTTATTTATCTAAATGTTGCTCTGTGTTGAACTTAGCCCCTTTATAAAACTATCCCAAATATATTTACTTCACTTTCTATCTAGTCTGATGAAATAAATTCTGTTTGGGAAATATCGGAAACTTCGGATATGGAATTAATGCACCACAAATTTGATTGCCAAAGATTCTTTTAGTATATGGCGATGTGGTGCTCAATGACGTTAACTGGGATATCTTTAATGTAACGCATATAAATTCATTCAGAAAGAAATTAAAAATATCGTTCACGAATAAGGAGGAAGGGGACAGTATAGCTAACTTTTAGTGAATCAGAATGGTTGATTAAAGAATAGAAGCCTTTATGCAACTACTGACTGCTTTATTTGGTATAATGCAGCAGGACGTTTCAATATTCCCAAGTATGCTAATAGTCTCACAGTCATTGGTTTCAACCAAACGATGTTTAAACAAAAACGACTTCCACTTTCCATTGTTCAGTCTAATTCTCTCTATAACCCTTACAATTTCAGTATTTCCTTAAAGTCCTTATAAACGTCCTTCTTTTAATCAGCTTAAATTTTCAAATTTTTAATTCATAGGTAACAAACGTGAACTGGGCCCAGGAACTGCCCATATAATCTGTTTTCAAATACTGTGATAAATTCCGCTTATTAGTTATGGAAACTATAGGACTTGACCATTTAGTTATAGCATCATCTATGCCATTAATCGAATCCCTATATGGTCTTACTAAATAGGGGAAAATAGGGGAAAAGTTGATTTCCCAATACTCCACTCCAACATGTTGGAATATCGTGAAGTTGAAGTCAGTCGGTAGACAGTTAGAATATGACTTCGAGAAGTTAATCTGTACACACACAGACCTGCGAACGAGCTGAAATTAACCGCAGTCCACCGACAAGCCCGTCGTAAATTCGCTCGAGAGCAGTTCAATTGGACAGAACAAAAATGGAGAAAAGTCCTGTATGGCGGTGGATCGAGCATGTTTTGGCGAGGCATATCACTAGAGGAGAAGACATATCCTGTGTTCATTGCTCGAGCAAATACTAGCTGTCAATCAAGAATGACTTCTCAACGGTACTTTTTGCCGAGATTGGTTAAAATTGTCTGTTCATGCAGGATAATACGAAAGGAAGAAGGTGGATGGACTGTTTTTATTGGAATTTTTGTGGAAAATTGAGCAATGTGAGATTTTTTTGCACCCACCTTATAGTTCAAATTATGTTTAGAGGTAGTTCAGTTTAATCGTCATAGTATACACCTCCAACTATGTTCGATTGTGGTGATTATTTGAGTTGTTTGGTTGAATTAACCGAAATGGTTTGAAACTTCTACCTTGTACTTTCCATTTTCATTAAAAAATTTAAAATGTAAAATTGTACGTTCGTCATGAAACTCCATGCTTTAAATAATTTGTACAAAATTTAAATTGCAAACATTATTTAAATATGAATTACAGCTCCTGTATATTTCTTTGAATTTTGCATTTTCTTGTTAAATATTTAATTAATTATGAAAATGAGTGCGTCTCTTTGTTTGGTTTGCATTCCCTATTCAAATGCCAGAATGTTTTGCGTTTTGCTACGTGGAACGAGTCAACTCGGACACAGACCTGTATTTGAACATATACTTCCGAAAAGCTCAGTGAAGTGTAAAGTGGATTTAGAAAATTAGCTCGCATGTATATCATCCCCAAATCCAATTTGTGTATTTATTTTTTGGTTTATTTGGCGAATAATATACAAGAATATTTTCAAGAAACTTGTTACATACCCAAGTATGAGGGAGAATTTCTTCAAAAAAGAAAAAAAAAGCCAAAATATAAATAAACAGATACAATATATAGGAACAACAATCAAACGACAAGTAAATAAATGAAAATACAGAAAGTAATTTGAACTCAATTGTCTGTTAACTGTAGAAGAAGAGAAAAACACGGAAAAACATTTTCCATGGTTGGAATTCAATTTAAAACGACAACCCAAAGAGCTGGGGAGAAATGGAATGTCGAGGAGCTCCGAGAATATGAAGCACAAGAACAGAAATGACAACAACAAAACTCTACATGCAAAATTATTTGTTGTTGTTTTTTCCAGCATACACAACAAGACGACACAACTTAAAGGGAAAAAAGGAATTGTGCGAAACACAGTGTGTGTGTGTGTTGTGCTGCCGAGGTTGCAAAGAAAATAAAATTAAATTTTTTTTTACAGTCATTCGGTGAAAAATTCATGAAAATTGTCTTCCCATTATTTGTTTCGAAATGAATTTAAATTTAATGGGATACAAATTTTCCAAAGTTGTGCGTTATATAATTATGGGTTTTTCATTGGAGTGAAAGAAAAATTGGAAAATTTGATAACGCACAAAAATTTATACAAATTATACATTTATGTTTATCTTTAATTTTTTTTATTTTTTCTAAAAGATTAAGAAACTTAGTGGAAACGATTACAATTTGGATTGATTTCAATTTATTTATTTTATTTAATAACAGCGCCTCGTGGTTGGAGGGTTAGCACGAGTCGTAAAGTATTTATTGTACAAATACGATATCCATAGGATTTCAACTGTGCTTGTCGTATATCCATAAAAAAAATAGATTTACCTTATATATAGGAGAGCTAGAAGACTGAAGATGAAGACCATGTGGGACAAGGCCATCGATAGAGTTGCCAACATCTGGCCTTATAACAAACTTAACAGACATATCTCTCAGATATTTTATATCTAATTATTCGCCTTCGTACGGAACAAGTAATAATCCGAGGGGGGGGGGGGGCAGTCTAACGTTTCGGGATATTATATCTGTATGCTGTAGCTGTTGATTCTTCGAAACGTAAAAGGCGTGACTTATTGTGTTTGAGATACTTAAAAAATATCTACTTCTAATCTCCCATTACAATAATATGCAGGAACCTCTTTATTTCACTCCGTGAAAGCAAACTCGATTTTCCATTTTTCTCTCAGGCAGCTCTTATGACATCCCTTTCGCCTCTATTTGTTTTTGCCCTCAAATGCTGTTTTACGTTACTCGTACTGTCCACGCTATCAACAAAACACAACTTCTGAAATAAATGTCAACTACATGTGTCACTAGCACCATCTATGTATGAAACTCGAAGATTGAGTTGCACACCTACACCAACTACAAGTCTTTTATTGCTTTTGGAGGTAAAAAACGACTGCGGTTGTTGACAAGCATATGTATTTACAAGTTACTCATTATCGCCGTTCTGTTGAGCGTAGAATTACACTCACTGTTGGGCATGTAAATTACTCGATGTAATTTACACGGTTTTTTACATGTACAATAGTGTAATTTACATAGTTATTTTTTACATTCTATATGTAAAACACGTAAAATATTATTTTATGTAAAAAAACTGACGCGCGCCATCTCTTATTAATTCTAATTGTTACTCAAACACCATCTGTTTAAAAAAATTTCTTAGTATTTTGAAAGTAAAATTAGTAAAATAATTAACTGTGTGCTTTTTGTTTGATCACATACTAAATGTCACAATAATTTTTGATTAAAATGATTAACAGGTTAGCTCGGGTGAAAAAAATCGCTTTCCAACTTATAACGCAGGCTTGAAAGCTAACTGATTTTGAAAATACGCAATTATTAATAATGACCAAAGCAAATGTCAGTAAATTTTTGACATTTTAAAATAGATGGCACTGCGACTGGTATTGTCTTAATTTTTTACATGTAATTTACGTAAATAACAGACGGTGTACATAAAAAAATGTAAAAAGCATTTTTACATGTACAATCCTAACAGTGATTACACTCTTTCAAGCTCTAGCTTGGTTTATAATCGCTAAGAACATTAACTTTCAATATGCAAACATAAAAGGTTTTCATCGTGTGTTGTAATTTACTGTAGATGTTTGTAAATCTTTGTATTCGAATGAAATTTTTTTTTGTGATGTTTGCTTTGGTTAGTGGCTGTTTGAAACTAATTATTTCTAATTCGCTAAAATTATTTGTAAATGTTGATTATTATTTGTATAGTTACTAAAAAATTCATTGTGACGGTTGGTAAAGTTTTTTAATGGTCTAAGACTGTTTGTGAATGTTATTTGGTGTTTAAGTTGTTTATTTGAAAATGTTTGTAAATATTTTAAATTGTAAGTAAATTTTTCAAATCGTTTCAAAATATTCGATATTTGTTGGTAAATTTTAACTTATATATATATATATATATATATATATATATATATATATATATATATATATATATATATATATATATATATATATATACATATATATATATATATATATATATATATATATATTTTATTATTACCGTTATTAAATAATTGTAACAAATTGTTCAATTGTGAAATCATATTTTTGTTAATGTTTATAGTTGTTTGTTATTCTTGTAAAAGTTTGTTTTACAGTATTAATTGTTAAGCTTTTGTTCAACATGTAATACCCGATTTCCAGTATGAAAAAAAATTTGTCAGTATTTTTTACTGAAAAAACCAAAGTGAGAAAAAAAATCAAAAATACCAATAGAGTTACAGAGATCGTTTTTTACTCTTTTATTTTTTTTATAGTGGATATATTTTGACAGATGCGTGTAACATAACCAATTAATTTCAATTGGTTTTTGTTTTTGAAAAAAAAAAATAGAAAAAAATACTTTGAATCTACAACAATAAATTGAAGAAAAATAAACTTAACATAATTATTTATTATTTTAATTATTTTCACAATGAATTAAGATGAATGATACAAAACAAAACGTTAAAATTATCAATTGACCATAAAATAACAACTATAAAATGCTTCATAATGACGTCATACAAATGATTTCTCATCCATATACATTGTCCCTATTAAATATTTTCCTGTACTGAATAAAAATACTTCTCTTGATATATTTTGTCAGTACTACTATTATAATTTTCTCAGTAACCATAAAAATTTATTCAGTACTGAATACATTTTTATACTGGAAATATTTTTTATTTCTCTCGCACTTTAAGAAAAATTATATTTTTATCCTACTTTGACTATTTTGTCAGTATATTTTTCATTATGGACATCAGGCTTAATTCTTTGTTGTTGCTTAAATTTTATTGTAATTGGTAGAAAATATTTGTGGATGTATTTTATGTATAATTTATAAATACTTCAGAATGTTGATAAGTTTTTAATTATGTTTGAACATATTTGTAATTTAAAATATTTGTAATGTTTATTATTTGTATTTTTTTTTATTATGGTTTGTAAACATTTACAGTTTTTGTTGTTTTCTTTATGTTAATGCAGAAAATTCGGTTATAGTGTTTTAAATGTTTGTTTGTATTTCTTTGTAATTGTTTAAAATGATTTTAATGATTTAAATGATTTGTTTTAAATGACAACTTTTAGTAATAAGCTGATAATATTTGTTATTAGTTATAATTGTTTGAAGTTAATTGAATTTTTTTCTTATTGATTACAATTATTTGTTAGTATTTGTACTTATTTATATAATTAATTAAAATTCATTGTGACCGTTTGTAAAATATTTTTAATTGTTAGTAAATGTATGAAATCGTTTGTAACTGTTTAAAAAATTTGTAACTGGTTTTAAATATTAAAATTTTTTTACAAGTGTTGTAATATTTAGAAATGCCTGAATTGATTGTATTCATAAGGAAAATTGACAAATGTTTGTAATTACTTATATTTGTTAATATTTCTTAAAATTGTTTTGAATTTTTATATTAATATTTATAATACTTGTAATTATTTTTAATATTTTTAATTATTAAAAATAAATTGTTTGTCAAATTTTGTCATAGCATGAAAAGTTTTTGTGAAAGTTGTAAGTGGTTTTTGTGGTTGAGAAGATTTTTTAATTTAATTCATCTGAACAAAATATTTTTGTTATAATATTTAGTTGTTTGTTAATAATTTTATCTGGTTTGGATTGTTTAAACTATTTTTTATTGTTTTTTTTTATTAAAATGTTCCATTGTTTGTAAAACGCATTTTTTGTTTTATTAAAATATTAAATTGTTTGTAAAATATATTTTTTTGTTTGTAATCTATACAGTTTGTAAATGTATTTTATCAATTGTAAATATTTGTAATTGTTTAGTGTGTGGACTTGTTTTGTTTACATTTGTTTGTAATTGTTTGTGAATGTAACATTATGTTATATTATGTTACGGTTTGTAAATGTTCCAAATCTTTACAATTATTTGATAATGTTTGAAAATATTTGTAATTGTTTGCATTTTTGGAGTCGTTTGAATTTATTTGTTATGGTTTGTAAACTTTTTTGTTTGATAATATTTGAAGCTCTTAATGTTTTTAATTGTTTTACATGTTTGTAATTTTAATCATTTGTTTAAAACGTCAAAGTTCGAAATTGTTTGGTGGAATCAATATATGTATTTAATGGTTTGTTATTTTCTGTTCTTGTTTGTCATTATGTACTCTTATTTGTTTAGAATTTTTTTTAATTGGTTGGAAATATCAGTAATGGTTTGTAATTCTTTATAATTATTTTTTAATTCTATTAATTCATGTAATTTTTTGAAACTAAGTAAATATTTAAATTATTTGTAAATTTTTCGTCTTGTTCGTAGCTGTTTTTTTTAGTTCACTTATTTGGATTTATTTATTTAGAAGATTTGTAAAATTGGACAATATTTCTTATTGTTTGAAAAGGTTAGTAATTGTTTGAAACAGTTTGTAAATGCTTGTATTTGTTTGTTACTTTTTTTCATATTTGTAATAGGTTATTATATTTGAAATTAGTTATAACTTTCTGTAGTTTTTTCAAATTAAATAAATGTTTGTAATTTTTTGATATTTAATTATTGCAAAAAATTGTTAATTTTTTCAGTTAATATTTTTAAATGTTTAATATGATTTGCAATTATCTTTAATGTTTGTTATTGTCTGTTCATGTATGAAAATATTTAAGACGGGTTTGAATGTTTTTAATTGTAATTGTTTATTAATGTGTTTTAATTAATATTTGTAATTTTGTTTTGGTTTATGTAATTTTTAGTAATTATTTCAAATCGTTTGTAAATATTTGTAATTGATTAAAAGTATTGTTAAAATTTTTAGGCAGTTGTTTAAAAAAAATTGTAGTTATTTAAAATTAAATATAATTGTTTAATTATTTTGAGTTATATATACTTTTTTTTATAATTATTTATAATATTTGTGTTGTTTTTAACTATTTGTTAATGTTAGGATCATTATAATCATTTCTATTTGTTTGGAATTGGGTATTTAAGTTGAAGATAATTGTTTTTAATATTTGTTTACAATGTTTATTACCGGTTTTAATTTGTTGTAAGTGTTTAAAGTTATTTCTATTGTTTTAAATTAATTTACTTTTTTGTAAATATTTGTTATTATTTATCATAACTGTTTTTTTAGGTTGTATTTAATTAAAATGACGATGAGTTGTAAGTGTTTCTAATTTATTTATTTGAATTTAAATTTTTTTGCAGTTTAATAAACTGATTTTAAAACATTAAATAAGTGAGTATGTGATTAAGTTAAGAAGAAAGGATTTGATATAGTTAAGAAAGAAGTAAGATTTGCTTGGTGTATCGTTCTTTACCATTCTTAAAACCTCAATTAATTGTTTTTTTACTTATAAAAACCTATAAGCTTAACAACTCATGAGTAGGTAGACTTAAAGGTCATGATAAACGGAAAGGGTCATCCAACTGAAACAGTCATTTCCTTATTTTTGTTAGTTAAGGGTTTGTCATTTATTGCTATGGAGTTTTATACGATTGAAAATCTCGTTAAAGTTATTCAAAAGCACCATAAAAAGAGTGAAAACTTATAAGATACGTTTCGCGCCTTTCGTAAGTATTTTTGTCGCCATAAATGAAACAACCTTCGCTCAATTTGAAAATTATACTATGAAAGGCACCACCACTAAAGCCTGGCCTAAAACTTGTACATAGAATTGTACATTTTGAAGAGCAGTTTATACTTAATGACTTGAATGTAGAAACAAAATTCATTTAAAACAAAAATTCAAACTAATTGACTTAGAACATCATGCAATTGATGTCCTATTATGATCAAAAATCATCTTAAACGTTTAGGGACGTTATATGGGACGTTATGGACGTTATTTCACGTTATATGGGACGGTAAACAAACTTAACAGTTTCATTTGTGCCGACAAGAATCCAGGTGAATATCAAGAGCAGTCGTTGCATTCTCAAAAAGTGACTTGTACTGACTATGGTGAATTTCATCAAAACAGAAATTAAGTTTTTTAATTGTTTTGACCGAGCTTGATAGAATTGTTGTTTTAACCTTGTCGTAACATTTGGAACACTGTACTAATAATACAATGAATATAGGCTTTCAAGATTTCGTCTTTGGTTTATTGACGAAAACCAGCGTCACATATCTTACATTATATTGATTATATCCATAATATTTTGAAGATCGAGAAGAATTTTGTTTTTAACCCATTCACTAACGGCATTTGAATTTCTGCCTAAACTTGATCTTGACATATACACTCCAATTACTATCCTCACTGGATAATCGAATACTTCAGTATACCAACGCAATACAGAACGTAATTGAAACTAATGGTCAACAATGGTTTTGCAACACCGATATGTTCTGTATAAATATTTATAACTCGTGCACTAATGTATTCAGACGGTCGGTTCATAAAAGGATTTAAAGTTGTCTTTATATATATGTATATGTGTGTGTACCTTGATAATTTATTTTTAATAACCCAAATGGGCGAATCGCCCACAATATTTTCATTATTTTCCATCCGGAAATTGTATTCTAATTACATGTTAATCGGTTCCTAATGGATTTTAACTTTCATCCGCGCACATATTAAATCGTCCAATCGATTTATTTAGTATGTAATACACCAGCATTTGATAGGATTTTTTTTTGTTCATCGCATAATGAATATTGATGATTAATGCAATCGATACATAATGTATGTACATACATGTATGATGTATGATGGTTTTATAATGTATTTCGTTTCTTCGAAACAATTTTTTTGTTCGTCGAACGCAGGTGATTCGTTCAATATTAAAAATGTAATACGCTTGCAATACATTTTAATATTCTAATCAAAATCCTAAAATTAGAAACCAAAATTGTCAATATATTTCAAGCATGAATAACAACAACAACAAAAAAAAAGGATTTTTTTCCAATAACATGACATGTTATTACGATTTCGTTGTTGTTAATATTGTGCTCCTTCGGATTCCTTTAATATCAAAAGTGACTGAAATTTCAGATTTCTAGATTATGTTTTCCATATATCGAAACGACAATAACAACAAATAAATAATAATAATTTTCTGCTTCAAATCCTGATCCTGATCACAATTTTTTATTGGGAGAAAACAAAGAAACAAAAACTTTTCCCATTTTCTTTTTTTTTTTTCTTTTTTTTTAATTTTTGGTACAGAAGAAGAAAAACTGATTTGAGAAAGTTTGGCAGCCAACGAAAAATATACAAAATTGAGGGGACATTTTTCTAATTTCATTCTGTTCAGCATACATACATACATACATATATCGTACGAGCATTCGTATGTATAACTACTGTTACTATTAATAATAATAATAACAACAACAATAATAATAATAATCATACATAATCGTATATGGAAAATTTTTATTTTATTTTATTTATTCAAATGGAAAATCTATTCATATGAAAATAATATTTACTTTTTCTTACTCTTCTTTATCGTCATCATCGTCGTTTTTATGATGATTTATTGGGAAAAACTCTGTATCATAATTTGCTAAATTATATATACTCTTGTATGTACGAGTATAGTGGAAAATTAAGAAAATTAAAAAATTATTTGACGACATTTGATTGATTTATTGGAAAACCCAATTTTGATTTCAATTTAATTAGAAGGCTTACCTAGTGCAAGAAGATACATTATCGACATATAGGGTGTAGAGCCTGACTGTAACTTCCTCGTAAGGAAAAAGAACTCATTGGTTATCTATGGTAGTTAAGCGGTCTGGATAGCAATGGAGACATAGTGAAATTCTGACAACCAACTGATGAATAAAAATCCAGGCTTCGGTCTTAAAATGAGCGGCTTCCCGATCGGCAGTATTTAAAGTCCGGCCGTAGACTAAACACTATATGCGAAGGATACCCTTAAAATAAACCAGCAATGAAAATTACATTAAGAAATAATACCCCAGGTGGCAGACCTGCATTGCATAAGGCCACGAACTACCTTTGAAGAACATTTAGGCAAATTAAAGAGCCTCAGAAGATGAGTAGCAGCAGTTCCCAACAAATATCTCGAGGAATGCATTCAATTGATTAAATAATACAGGCATTACAAGCTGAATTAGTGAATTAGAGACAGGACAAAATGAGATCCAAAAATTAAAACTGATGATAGAACAGAGTCAGCCAAAAAAAAATTACTATGCTAAACTTGATTCGAGCGAAGAAGAAGAAATGGTAGCACACGAAATAGCATGACATCTACCAAAACCCAAAGAAAAAGATAATCAAGCTGGTACATCAAACAAAATGGAAAACTCCCGAAATAATAATACACCATAATATGAAAATAAAAATACGCTACAGATAAGTTAACTCCAATCATGCGATCCAAAAGATATTAAAAGAGGAGTGAAAAACTTTTCAAAATCCTTGATGTCAACAAAATTAAAAAGACTAAGAATAAGGTGATGTAGAACTTAGTATTCCTCTTTCGTTATTCATGCTGACTTTATCAAAGGATGTATATGTTCCTTTGAATGTATTAAATGTATTAAATAAAACATATGTGCCATATGTGTGTAAAAATTGAAGCGATTAGACCAAATCGTTTAATTCCGCAATGTTAACGTTGTCAGCGATATGACCACACACAAAAGTTCTGATAACACAAACCTAGATGTGTTAAATGTTCTGAGAAACATTTAACTAATTATTGTGAGAAACCCAACACTACTTTGGCAAAGTCTTCAAATTGTGTCCAAGCCCATCCTACAAACTACCGAAGATGTCTGGTAGCGAGGGAATTCAACCATCAGAATATATAAGTGATCATGTAAAAGGTGGTATATCATGTCCACAAGAAGCTAAGACAGGAAAGGTCAGTTCCGGATCAGAATTGAACTCTACAAATTTGAATACTTTGATAGAAATGATGCAGAATATTATGAGTGCCATTAGCAAACTGTCTGAAAGGTTACAAAGATTGAAGCAGGGTAATTCTGCTATATTATACTAATTAATTCTCTCAGAATGACATATCAAGAAAACCTGAGAACTTAAAAATACAAGGTTACCAACTTTATGAAACAATTCCTCCGGTTAACCAATCAAGAATTCATGGTGATGCTAGCATTATCAAACTCAGCTTACCATAGTAGAAATTATATCTACCAAACAACACCTTCAGATAGGAGCGGTGCATTGTTCACTTAGAGATCAATGGTAGATTTATATAAGGGGGTGATTATATTGTAAATCATGTTGATTTTGGACCTAGGCTTACTATTACCAATAAAACAACTTATTGGGAGAGCTTCAGATCTGAATCAGATAGAAAGCAATATTAACTGGAAAAGAGGTAGAAAACTTTACTAATATCAGTCAGATAGCCGATTGGAATAATAATAAAGGAACAGCATCAAAAACTATTGGTAAAAGTAGCCCAAGAGGAATCCAAAACCTGGCCTTAGAAAAAACGAGAGCTAGGAGAAAATGGCAACAAACGAGAAGTCCATCCTACAAAATGATTCTTAATTACAAATCACAGCGAGAAATTCAGAAGCTAAATGAAAAATTGTTTTTTTATATCTTGGAAAATTGACCACTGAGGAAAATACGAACAACTCACTATGGAAGACAACAAGAAGTATAAAAACCCCAATTACGAAGAGCCTTCTTACTGAGTGAAGTGATGGCTCGTGGGCTAGGGATACCAAATCAAAAACTGAAGAATTTGCTTTTGCTAATCATCTGGTACGAATCGGATATTATAATTGAAAATGGCTTCAAACTATTGGGGAGGTAGAATTTCTTTAATAACCCAGAAAGAAGTTAAGGAAAGTAAAATTAACTCTAAGGATCGTTTAACAACAGAAATTCTCCAGCAATTTCCAAAGACAGCTATTGCTAAACTAGCTCATTTGCTTAATACTGTTATTCGATTATGGCACGTTCCTTCGGCCTGGAATGTTGCGGAAGTTATTATGTGACCATAATCAGGTAAACGGCCCACAATGAAGATGATCTTATAATTTCAATGCTAATGGAGAGACAACTCCTAAAAAGAATGAAGCCTATAATTGAAAGTAGAGACCGATCACCAATTTGGATTCCGATGCAAATCTTCAACAATATGTTAGATCAGGTTCACAGAATACCAACTTACGATAAGACATAAACCAAAAGTTTCCGGGGTCATGTGTTGACCTTTGATATATATGATATCTGAAAAGATTTTTAGAGTAAGACAAGAAGATGAGTATTCTGGATCAACAGTGACCACATTATAGTTTATTATTTAAGAATTCAGATGTAAATTGAATTTTAGTCTGGAATGACTGGTTTCAATAAAAAAACATTGCAACTACAAAGCCTTTGGCATCAATAGTAGTAATAAACAATGAACATGTAACACCAGACTTTGGTTCGAAAGCAAACCTATGTGGTCTTCATGAGTGATCCAACCAGAGACCTTGGAAGTAGTTTAATGTAGCTGGCTAGACTGACTACCTGCTAATAAACCAATATGGTTATATAATCCATTCTCGTACACATTCTCTTTATTACGGTCACCATACACATCAACCATCATAAGTACCGGTGGAGGTGATAGTAAGTCAGTGAATACTGTACCATAATTTGTTTTTGAGTGAAAACTGAGTACGTGTAATTAAAATACTGTTAAAGTTAGCCGAAAGTTTCCAGTCGAAAAAATTAAAAATCGATAATTCAGATAGTGTCTTTGCTATTCCAGCCGAAAGTTAAACATTTTATATTTTTTTGATTGATTTCCAACCAAAAATTTTTCTCAGACATTTTCCAGCCAAAAAAAATTTAATGCTTCGAAAAATAACCAAACTAACGGAAAAGCACTTATATTAAAACTTATTAAAACACTTCCACTCCAAAAACTTCCAACATTTGACCACAGTTGAAGGTCAGGTTTTAGCTACCTGGGGGAATCAAATAGACACTTACTGTCAGCTCCTTATCTTGCAGCTTCCAAATGTGTTACCTCCTCATTTGGTAATTTTGTTAGTTTGGTAATTTTCCGAAGCATTACATTTGTTTTTGGCTGGAAAATGTCGGAGAAAAATTTTTGGTTGGAAATCAATCAAAAAAATATAAAATGTTTAACTTTCGGCTGAAACAGCAAATACTATATCTGCATTATCGATTTTTTTAATTTTTCGGCTGGAAACTTTCGGCTAACTTTAACAGTATTAATTTAACCGTAGTGAAACATTTCATTAATTGCATTTCATGTTTGTATCAACACAAAGGACAGGGGAATTTATATATCGCAATTAACCTGTGAAGGTCTGATAAATGAAGGGACATAGCGAAAATATTAAGATGAGAGTAGCTAATATTCAAAATAGGTGATCGTTTAAAAACCAAGAATATTCGCGGTATATCTCTCCTCTGCACATCATACAAGTTACCATCGTACATTATCTACTAACTCCTCTGGTGGATGAAATTATCGCTAGCCGATAATCAGGTCCTTGATTATTTAAGAATACCAAACAAATAGTTTATTTGTTGGACAAGGAGATGCGCTGCTCCACTTTGCAACACTTTGTAGTTGTACAGAGTTTGAAATGTTGTTATGTACACTCTTAGAAAAGTACATTTGGTTTAAACACCGATCGCAAGAGTTGATAATTTTTAACTCTATTTCAATCAAACAACCCCGCGTCAAAGTTACAATACTATTGCACTTTGTGAAAGTTAAAATATAATTTTTAACACCTTTTGGAGTGAAGTTTGTAAGTAAAGTTTATAGATAATAAAATACGTATTTGTCGAATTTGAGGATAAATCAAATATCCCCGTAATGCATATCATGCTATCTGGTAAATGATTTTTACTCCTAAAATGTAAATTTTGTAAAATTGACAAGAGTACATATACATGATGTCTTTTTAGCTTTTACAGTTTTTGAAACAGACCTAAATTTGACAGAATCAAATTTATTTTCTTTGGAGAATAGAGAAGAGGCTATAAACTGATGACGTGCTACAGTATGCTATAAACCTTGGAAACATTCAAGATAAAATGTTCTTAATAAGAAAATCTCAAAACAGAGGTCAGTAGCTTTCTATATAAAGAAATACATATATATTATTTTATTTTTATTATTTATTTAGAATTTCTCAAAGATCAAGGAACGCCAAGAGAACTGGACGATCATACTGAAACATTTGTATGCAAGATTGCGAGAGTCACAGCGACATTTGTGGAGTAATAAAACGGCAAAATTGTTTCATAGGAAACTTTCCAAAAAAAGTAAATCATGATATAGATTTTATAAGAAGTGAATTAGAAAATCATTTACGTCAAACTCAATTGGGACAAAATATATTAAAAGAGTATTTAGATACGAATACGTTAGGCGATACATCTCGAAAAAGGTATATAAACCTAACCGTACAACATCGAACGGAAATAACTGGTCCCCATCCAACCAAAAGTGAAACAGTAAATTGGGAAATGGCACTTGCAGGCCATCCGGAAAAATACGTAATATAAAACTAATTTATTAAAATCTTCAGGATTTTACAATTTTTGGTTTAAGGAAATATTTTATGACCCGAACTATCAAGGAGTTCTGGAAGTAAAAAAAATTATACCTGAAGTCACCGTAGATTCCGTAATATCAACTGAAGTTTTTGAAGACGATATTCGATTTTTAAAAAATGCTTGTCCAACAAATCAAAAACCAGAAATTTTCAAAAGAATGGCAAAAACTGTAGTTTTACAATCTTCGAGTAATCCAGATACATTGAAAAATTTTCCAAGGTTTCTCGATACACTTGGATTGGTATGTTTTTATATAATATAATTATGTATTATTTATGTTTGATTCTTGAAAAAAATTGTTATAGATTCAACAGGACTTTAAGTTGAGATAACCCGAAAAGTTTCATCATCTTACGGTTTCATCATCTAATGGCGAGAACCCAAAAATAAAACTATTAATCTTGGTGAAAAAGTCAAACTAAGTGACAGTAAGAGATTTTTTGCACTTAATTACACATAAGTACATATAAACCTTTTCAGAATGGGATTTAGAAACCTCAGCATTCTTGATTTTATCTAAATTACTACCAACGAGAGGAAAGAAACGCACAAGCGATAAAAAAAAATTCGTTTCTAAAATTCTAAAAGGCAAAATACCAAGTGTTTTTAAAAAAAATTATGTTAATCCAAGTTCGTTTATCCCTCTTACAGATTGGAAAATCAGCATCTAATTTTGTAAGTCAACCAACCACAATTGCGTATAGTTTCAATAGAGTTTCACATATACAATTGCTCTAGATGAGCAAGAAATTCCAATAGATGGGTCTTCCTCACTCATAGCGTTTGATACACTATTCAAATTATTTTTTATTTTTGGGTGTAAATATCTCGGTTACCAAACTTTTTTTTAATTTTTTTGACTATGCTATTTATGAATTGAAATAAAAAAACCAACGGCCAGAGTAATTCATATTAAAAATCGATTAAAATTATAAGGTTTGCTATTGTATAATAAATTTTTATTTTATCAATTAAATACGAAATGAAATACGAAGGTTAACATAATACCTTTAAGCAGATGGCTTCTAACTGCCATAACTTTATTAATGTTTGCAAAATGTTGGCCATAAAACATCAATGTTTTTATGCTAGTTCTTCTAGTACCAATAAATATAATATAGATCCTGAATTTGATATAGACGAAGAAATGCCAGTATCTGAATTCAGACCATATTATTTAAAAGATACAATTATTAAAGAAAGTGGGATATGTGTACCGAATCAATTTTGGTATTTGCTACTTTTCAAACTATGTCGAGCTGCCTAAATTTTGAAAAACTATATTAATATTTGAATATGAAAAAAATAATTTTTACTTTACTATAAAAAAATTTCAAACAATTTCATTCTACAAAGACATAATGGGTTATAAAATTGAAAGCACTCAAGACATTCAAGTAATATCACTTGTGCAACTCACGATTAAAAGTCCTTTTGAGGTTCATAGTAACATAAATAATCATTTACAATATATTATACCAAAAGTTATCTTGTAAAATAAAGAAAATTATTTGATATGTTTTCCGTTTTAGTAATGATGTTCGAATCGATTCTGCTCGAATCTATTTAATCTGATCATTAAATAGTTCGATACATCAATTGATTCATTTTAAAAAGATCAGTTTAAAAAGAATCAAACGAATCGATTCGTTCATTTCTGTAAAACCATCATATCGCATTTTTTTTTATGCTATATTCTTTGGAAAAAAAAGGGCTCTGAGAGCTTAAAAAGTGCTCTTTTTGCTCGAAACACGTGCGTTTTTGACATTACAAATGATCCTAAATGATCTCGAGCACTTTTTTTTGATCTCGAGCACTTTTGAAAAATCGAGATTTTTTCGCAGATTTACCCACACATATAAATTTTTAAATGTCAAAACAATATAAACGAAAACAAAACGTCATTTTTAATTTCATTTGAGAACTATATTTTGTCGTAAATGTGTGAAATTATCAAAATTAAATAAAAAGTTAATAGCAATAATAATAAAGGATTATAATAAAATAAATCTATATATTTTAAAAGACTTTGTGTTTTATTTTTACCGATATATCGACAAAAAGGGCAATTTTTGTCGTATTCTTTGATAAAAACAAAAAGTGCTCTTTTCTCTCATTTTGGAAAGAATATCACATTACTTTAATTTGCGAATAAAAGAGATGTAATAAAAAACATAAAATATTTTTCTCAAACATATAATTGTATGTCTTTAATGTTATATTGCTATCTTTACTCTTATTTTACTAATGTGGAAGAGAGCTAAACATAAAACATAATTTTCTCAACTTTATCACAACGATATATACATTTTAACTCAAAGAGAAAATACATTTTAACTCGTTTTCTCTATTCGTCTCGTTTTTTTCAATTGAACCGATTCTTTTGAACGAATTGATCATTTCACAGAACTGATTCTTTTGAACGAGTTGATTTCGTAAAAAAATTGTTATAAAATTTTGTAGTATGATTCTGTTTCAATGGTGTGATGATTGATTGAAGTTTTATAGAAATAATTTTGATTTGATTTTATATAATTATATAAATAAAATTATTAATAGATTAATTATATACTAATTAATTATATAAATAAAATTATTTTTAAAGATATTTTTATGTACTACATAGTCATTTATTTGTAACTATTTTTAGCTAGAAAATGGATGAAAATTTTTTTTTATAGAACTTTGCTGATTAAAAATCCCGTTAGAAAAAGAATCAATTGATGAAAAAGATAAGGTTAAAAGTATCAGGTTAATACCAAAAAAGAATCAATCGATCTTGATCTTAAGAAGTATCTATTCAGCCCATCACTACGTTTTAGATAATTAATTAGCTAACAAAATCTTTTTAACTGTTGCGGTATTAATTAATTGTCATATAAAATATGAAACAATCAGTTTTCTAAACTTTTCCAAAATTGGCACTTTTAGGAAATGTTGTGAAACACAAAACAGAGTTATTATTATTACACTTCTTAAATGACTAAAAACACACTCCGATGAGAGTGGGAAATAAACTTTAAAAGAGTGAGAAACTAACACTTTTAAAAGTGGAATAATTACTTCTTAGAGTTTATGCATTAACTCTATAAAACGGTAAAAAAAATAAACTCAGCGGAAATTATAAGTGACACTAAAACGACGCTAATTTTTTAAACTATGAGCTTTAAGTCAATCATCAACTCCGATTGTCCATGGACTCTATTGAACTCCTAGGAGCTTGAATAACTCCGTTTTTCTAAGAGTGTTTGGATGTGAGAGTTAGTCCTAGACGGATGTGTACGAGACATGGCTTCTAACCTTCTAGAGAAGACTCATATATGTTCACGAGATCAGTAATTAATGCGACCAAATGATATTTGGTGAATCTTTGGTGTAGAAAGTGATCTTGTTTACAACAGTATGAAGAGCTGCCTCTTGACTGAAACGGATAGAATCAGATTGTAAACACGGTACTATTACTAATATTATAACCAAATACTCGACAGTCGTTCAAAATAATAAATATATAGGAAATGGAACAAAGAGTATCCTCCAATTGATAGCATTGCTGTTTCGTTTCGATGAGGGGAGGTTGGATTGTTTTGTGTATGTATATGTGTTTAAAGAACCAGCAACAACATTACAAAAAAAAACTCGAATTTAAATTTTCGTCTTATCTATCGTTGAAAAATCTTTGGATATACCGGAGTCGAGTAAAAAGGGTAGTTTTCGTTTGATACAACGCAAGAAGATAAAGTTTCATCTTATTCGTCGTATAATGGTATATCAAGATATTTTTTGTACATCCATATGTGTGGTTTTATATTAAGATTACTAAATTTTTAACTTTATTTCATATCATTTTGATTAGTATTATTTGCCTCGTGTATATATTATATGTATATGACTTTCATACAAAATAAAATGATACAAAAGAGTAGAAAGCATCTTGTGAGATCTAGTGTAGATAACGCTATATATAATGTATATAAGAAGTTTGTAATTTTTTAAAACATTTTTTTTGTTTCTTGTTACAAATGAGTTTATTAACATACAAGTAGTTAAGATCCAAGCGAAATTTAATTTAGGTAGTTTGAGCTACGAATACCTGGGAGGTTCAAAAGTTATATTTGATTTTGGTGTTGTGATAAGAAATATTATTTTTTAGTAATTTCGTTGGGAGATTAAAAAAAACTGTTTTAAGATGTCTATATGTGTGTCTTAGTTAAAAGGTTGTAATAGTCGTTTTGGTATAGAAACGTATCAATAGGCTGTATGATATACACTAGACTGCAAAATTAATGCACCACTCAAAAAATGCGTTATAAGTCTTTGCAGTCAATACCAAGTTGTAAGAGTTATTATGGTTTAATCTCTTAAGAGAATGGTTCACCTCCAGAAGAATTCTGAAAAAAAACTGGTGTGTAAAGACCTGCAACGGATTATACGAATTAGCCTGATGAAGACCAAAGCCATTACGTACCATTAAGACATATTTAATTTAGAAAGGCACTTCCTTCGATGCCCTAAGAAATATCGTATGATGATATGAAGTCCTTTATTGGTTTGCTCGAAGGCAAAAAGAGATTTAACCATTAAACCATGGCAGGTCAATATTGCCTTTACGTCATATGTGCATTATAAATACGATCCGTAATCTAATTGAGTATTTAACCGTACCTCATTTATTGTGGTTCGGCGACAAGTATGGCAAATTAAAAATGAACTCCGATATACATATTGTAACGAATATGCCAACGAAACAGTCCATCTACGTCATGGGGTTCAGATGCCATAAGGTTCGACGCTTCAAAGCAATGATCGAGAAATACGGCGATGCAACGCGTTTTGTTTAAATAAAATGCATTCGGGGATCTGATATGGCACTCTAATTTCTCTCAAACATCTCGCTCCTACATTTATTGCAGATCAGTGTACGAGCCATCTACACTCAAATTTTTAAATTGCACCGTGATACCTGCACTGAAACTATAGCACTGAAACTGCTATTGTATCAATTTGAAAGCAAATCATTTTGAACTTATCAGTTCGACTTATGGCAGCAGCAACATCTGACCAACGGTGGTGTCTGGGAAAATCAAATAGACACTTACTGTCAGCTGTTTATCTTGCAGCTTCCAGAAGTGCTTGTGTTACTGCCTCGTGGGTCTATTTATATATAGACGATTAAATGACTGGAGCCAATAGCGATTTATCTAAATCTTAGAGTCATCTGGTTTTCACTTGCGTAAATGGACATCAAACTGAGCAGCATCACTAAAATCAATACCATCAGCCAATCAAGAACTATCGCCAGTTGAAATAACAGAAGGAACCCGTTCGGTTAAGATCGGTTTGGTGTCCAACTGGTGATGCTTTAAAATTTAAGGTTCTACTAAACTCTAAAGCGACTAGAACAAAACGTGAGATACTACCGGAAGCTGCCAAGATATTTCACCCGCTATAGGGTGGTTATCACCAATAACAATCAATATCAAGGTTTAATTTCAATCTCTGTGGTTGCTGAATTTGTAGTAACTGTTGCGAAGAAATGGAATGATCTTCGATCTGAGTTAATCACCATTAATCAAGTTTCCATACCACGCTGGTTATATACGTACCGATAGTGAAACTTAACACCTTCAGGGGTTCTCAGATTCATGCGAGACTGCGTATGCGGCTGTTGTCTTTTGTCGATCAAAAACCAAAGGAGTTAAGGTCCAAACCCAACTAGTGTGCGTTTAAACCAGAGTCGCTTGTATCTATTTCACGATTAGATTTATGCGGAGCCATATTGCTCACAGGATTAATGAAGGAAGTGACCGAAGTCTTAAGACCTCAAGCTCAAAAGGCATTTTACTGGACACATTCAACAAATGTAGCAAACCGTACGGCCGAAATTTCAGAATCGACATCTAGAATTAATTGGGGCTATACCAACTGAAGAAAATCCGGCAGATGGTTTATCAAGAGGAATCTCACCATCAATCCTAAAAAATTACAACCTATGGAGGACTGGACCGAAATGGCTAAAATTAAATCAAGAATATTGGTCTAATCAGAAGAATCTAGCACGGTGCCTGTACTGACCTGTGACAATGGGACGAATTTGACACAGTTGACACTGCTACCTGATCCAGATTATACGGATGTCAAACCATGGTGGTCACCCAAACAACTGGCTAGCGGTAAGTGGGGAGCCAGGTAAAAATAGCGCTTAAACACTGAGGAGTCAACCGAACCGATTAAGATGTCAACCAAATCGTGTAGATAACCAACCTGGCTTAGGACCCAGCCTAAAAACTAGTCTTTAACAGTGTATCCGAACACCAGGCGCCCTCTGGGTGCATTTTGGATCTCTTTACCAGATGGACTAATTTTTCAACTTAGATTTAGAGGAACCAAATAGTGCAGCCAAGCCTGAGAACTTCGATGTGCTTTTAATTTCTCTTGAGAACATATCTCTGGTGACATCAATGGACAATTTAACAGGCAAAAATGAATCTCCGACTGTAAAATTATACACAAATGCACTACCATCGGGAGAGAAAATGGGTGGAACCTTTTCAATTAAGCGAAATATCTCACCATACCAGAAGGTTTGCTCTTGCTTGAAGTCATAGGCCAACCAGGACGAGAAATTTCATAACTGAGCTTTATTGAAGTTGTACTTCACGAGCGCCAAGTGTTTGTCAAAGACAAGCTGAAGGATCTTGATGACAAACAACGTTCATCAGAAAATTGCATTCATCAGGAAATTGCTTTTAATCAGACTTTCACATGACAATCACGTTGTTTATCCCCCTGTGCTAGGTGCCCTCTGGATTACATAGCCTGTTCACTGTGAATATAAACAGACGAATCAATTTTTCAACATAGATAAGAGGAACTAACATAGAGCAGCCGAACCTGAAAACTTCACGATGCTTTCGGCATCTGTATAGAAAACATATCTTTGATGGTACCAATGGAGTATTTAACAGGCAACACACATGCCCCGGCTATGAACGTAAACACAAATATTCCTTTGGGAGAATAAAATGGTCGGATACGACTATAACTTCCCCAGTGAACCGAAACATGAGACAGAAGGTTTCCTCTTGCTTGAATTCACAGGGCAACCAGGTTGAGGGCCCAGAAGCAGTAGAAATTCCAAAACTGAGTTTCAGAAAATTTGTACTGCACTAGCATCGTCAAAGGGAAGCTCAAGGATCATAATGACGGACCACTTATCACACCCTGTGCTTCTAAAAATCTATTTGCTTTTGTGAGTTGTTGTCTATGTAACGATGTGCTTAGCATACAGTATGCAAATGATAGAACTTTGAAGTCGAAGTTGTACTGACTCTACATCACTGGGTGAGAGCTTAGCTTTTGTGTATTCTGCTCTGCGACCCAGACATGTAAGGGATACAGTTTTTTCACGGCTCCCATCCTTGAGCCTTCAGTATTTCTGAAAGGGCTGGAAAATCAAATCCCGTAACTAAACACTGACAAATGGACTATTTTTAGCCAAAAGAGAGAGGTTCACCTTGGCCTAGATGAGCAGTCTGTACTAAGGCTGGAAGCAATTGAGTTTAAACTCTTCTTTGCTCTTAGTAGGGTCACAATGTGGAAATGCAAAAGGAGCTGAGAAGGGTCAAGGAAGAATTATCCCTCACCATTCTAATTTATTGGAATGTTTGGGGTATAGTTTATTCAGATAAATTTACAGCACTCAAAAGTCTCGTCCTTTGTCATATAACCTTATAGATGACTTTTTGGCTCATACTCTCGTCTGGTTAGTGATTCCTGCTCGTAATCTAGAGCCTATGTTTCATGTTGTAGAAGTATAGAAACAGGGTATAAGACGACAGGTTCTAGTGATCCTGCTTATTTCCCATACAATTCGGAACTTCTTCCTCCTACTAAAGAGTTTATCAAAGCTAAAGAGTAAGCAAAACTAAAGAGTAAGCAAGCTAAAGAGTAAGTATTAATTTATCAATCTTTGTCTGATGCAATGCAAACTAACACGACATATGCTGGGGCAAGACCGATATTAATCCTAGACATCTCTCCCATTGAATACTGATTTGCGTCTGACCTGGTCATATAAAATGTGGGCAATATACCTAACTTTTTGACACTCTCAAGGCAGAAAGTAAATGATATTACTCTTGTCTCACGGAATCTAAGATGGGAAAGTTTCATCGTGGATATTACTCTCTCTCTCTCTCTCTCTCTCTCTCTCTCTCTCTCTCTCTCTCTCTCTCTCTCTCTCTGACCATCGCTACATCTCGTTCTCTCTAACCAGCGATTAAGATGAAATTAGAGAAACCAAAAACCCAAGAAACACTGATTGGAAACTTTATAGACTTCATCTCAACCAGTAACTTCTATCTTGAGAAATGAAAATCAGAAAGTGCAGAGAAATGGAATATCCCTAGCCATGATATTGTACCAGGGTAGATAAGACGATTATTAGACTCGTCAGTTTCGAGTACTGGTTTGGTAAGCCGAAACATGGCCGCCCTCACCAACAGGACTAAACAAGTGTGTAGTGCAACTAATGAAGCTTCAACTATTAACGAATGACCAACTTTTCAACTAATATCGTTTGTACATTATAAGGTGTGAAGATGAGATAAACCGAATGTATCTTTTAATCAACATCATCTATATACTTATGTCCGTCTATTACAAAATATCATTAATTAAGACAAAATTAAAAACAAAACAAATATAACTTTTGAACTCGAAGAAAATGGAAAATTACCTCTCTCTGTACGAGTATAGTTTTATCTCATTGATGATTCCGAACGCGTACCAAAAACCGAATGAAACAAAAAAAAAAGTTCTAATTCTAACAATATATGTTATGTGATGTACCAATGAGAAGACACGACATAATAAATATAATGTCGGCCTCCCCTGCATAAATATATAAAATACATAGTTTTGTGAATCAATATGTGATATGAAATAGTGATATGATATACTCACCAACAACGTGTAAATAACCAAATTGGGTTTTCGCTGTCACCGTATTAATTTGGCACATATACCTGCCCTTGTCCTCCTCCTGCACATTATTGATATGAAGAAAAAATGTTTTATGCTTATCGTGTTTATCGTGCGATACACTTATACGGGGATTTCTCGTAATCACATGATTGTGAACTGTTAATATTGCTGATTGTTCAAAATGCATCCATGCCACCTATATATAGAGATGTGAAGAGAAGAAACATTTATTTTGTTATTTGATTTGGAATTATACCAAGAACACAATTTTTATTATTCTACTTCTTATCTAAGATTATTGTTTACTATTGAATAAAAGTCTTATATATCTTTGAATTGATTTCGGTTTTCTTTTTATTATTATTATCATTCTTCTTACGGATACACGGTATGAAGTCAACACAAAACGAGCTATATACGAACAAAAAAAAAATCGGTGTATTAAGCAATTTTTACGTTTAAATTTTTGATTTTTTTGTGCTCATCTCCTATTTATAAGACTATCTACGAGTATGTTTGTTCAAAAAGACTTTGCAAAGATTTCAATTTCGTATCTTAGTGTATAAGAATAACCGATTCGTAATCATAGGTAAACTTTTGAAATGTTTATTTATAAAATTAAGTCAGTATATAGGATAATTTAGATAGATAGACTGAACGAAACAGAATAATATGAGTCATTCGGGATCGAGTACCAACCTTAAAAGAGAAAAAAAGGGGGAACTCTCGGAGAGACAAAATGTAAAGATTATTTTAGACACTGGATGCCAGTTGTCTATAATTTATATATAGTTTGAATTACCTGTGAGTTTTTTCTTCTTTTGAGCTACACAGCTTTTATTCGTATAGGTGCCTTTATTTAAACCCATGTATTTAAGATCAGTCAGGCAAGAGTTGTTGGGTCCTGGTGGGCCTAATAATTGTTATGTTGTAAAAAAACCGTTTACCAAGCACTTTATTCATCGATGGACTTATCCTAGTGCTTTTGGAACAACAATTCTAAAGCTGTGTGATTTGGAGCAACAAGGTTTAGAATTCACGACAATACAAAATGTTCCATAACGTTAGAGCGAGGATCGAGTCTTCTAAAACTTTCCTAAACTAAATGGTTGTGGATTGTCTATTTGTTCTGTTCATAGTTTGATTTAATCATGAGTCCTCTCATCTTAAGAGCACTACAGTTCTAATTTATATAGATGCCTTTATTATCTATTCGAGATCAGTCGAGTAAAAGTTGTTGAAGTCTTGATGGGCTTTATCATCGTTTCGTTGTTTAAAATAGCTTTTTAAGTACTTCATTTATCGACTTATTCTAGTTCCTTGGGAACAAGACATCTAAATATGAGTGCTTTTAGGAGGGGAGATTTAGAGTACAAGTTCAAACAAAATGCCCCATAACGTTAGAGACACGATCGAGTCTTGTTTATTGTCATTAAATAAAGGAATATCGATTGTCTATTTATTCTGTTGGTTGGGTCCTCTCATCTTTTAAGTTAAAACCGGTCATTCAGTAAGTTAGAGCTCTAATTCATATAGGTGCCTTTTTTTATACCCATCTATTGGATATTGGTCGGTAAGAGTTTTTGAAGTCCTGATGGGCTTTATCATCGTTATGTTGTTGAAAGCAGCTTATCAAGTACTGAATTCATCGACAGGCCAATTCTAGTTCTTTTGAAATGAGACATTGGACGATAGGTCCTTTCAGGAAGGGAGATTAAGAGTACGCGATCATACAAAATGTTCCATAACGTGAGAGTCCAGATCGAGTCTTGTATTATTATTCTAAAATAAATGGATGTCAATTGCCTTTTTTCTGTTTAGTTTGAGTTATTTCATGAGTCCTCTCATCTTTTAAGCTACAAAGCTCTAATTCATAAAGGTGTCTTTATTTAAACCCATCTATTGAAGATCAGTCAAGCAAGAGTTGTTGGGGTCCTGATAGGTTTTATCATCATTACGTTGTTAAAAATAGCTTACCAAGGACTACATTCATCGACGGGCTTATTCTAGTGCTTTTGGAACGAAACTTCTGCAGATGTGTGCTTTCAGGAAAGGATGTTAAGAGTACACGGTCATACAAAATGTTCCATAACGTTAGAGCCAGGATCGAGTCTTGTTTTCTGCCCTATAATAAATGAATATCGATTGTACATTTATTCTGTTGTTTGAGTAGCTCATGGATTCATGGATCCTCTCATCTTTTGAATAATAACCGGTCATTCAATAAGTTAGAGCTCCAATTCTTATAGGTGCCTTTATTTATACCCATCTATTGTAGATCGGTTGGCAATAGTTGTTGGGATCCTGATGGGCTTTATCATCTTTATATTATTTGAAACAGCCTACCAATTACTTCATTAATCAACATTCTTATTCTAGTTCCTTTGGAACACGACATCTGAAGATAAACGTTTTCAGGAAGGAAGTTTTAGAGCTACGCGATCATACAACGTGTTCCATAACGTTTGCGCCAGGATCGAGACTTGTATTATTCGTAAAATAAATGAATGTCGATGGTCTATTTTTTTCTGTTTAGTTTGAGTTACTTCATGAGTCCTCTTATCTTTTAAGCTACTAAGCTCTAATCCACGTAGGTGTCTTTAATTATACCCATCTATTGAAGATCAGTCGAGCAAGAATTATTGGAGTCGTGATGGGTTTTATAATCGTTATGTTGTCATCGAGGTCTTTGGAGCAAGATATCTGAAGATGAGTGCTTTTCAGGGGTGCGATTTAGGGTACATGGTCTTGTATAACTGTTCTAAAATGAATGAATATCGATTGTATTTTTGTTCTGTAAAGATTAAGTTACTCATGAGTACTCTGATCTTTTGAGTTATAGAGCTCTAATCCATATAGGTGCTTTCATTAATACACATCTATTGAAAATCATTGTCGCCGGTTGTAGCTTAATGGTTGAGAGAGTTTCTCATCGTGCCGCAGCGTGTTCGTTTCTCGCCGTTGATGACATAAAAAGTGATTGTATGTAAAAACATTCGTTAAAATGGTTCGTAAGGTTTCAGTTGAGACGCGGTAGGGACCGTCCATGGGCATGTAGTTGGGTCCTTATGGGCTTTATCGTCGTTATGTTGCACTCATCGACGGTCTTACTCTAGTTTCTTTGGAACACAACATCTGAAGATGAAGGTTTTCAGGAAGGAAGATTTAGAGTACACGATCATACAAAATATTTCATAACGTTAGAGCTAGGATCGAGTTTTGTAATGCTATCCTAAAATACATGGCTTCACCGACACGGCAATTAATTGTCATGGGTAATACCGCGTGTGTCGAGATCAAATTTATATGCGCTGTCAACAAGGCCCATGAGTTCTTGGAGATTACAGTATCCCCAAGGATACTTTCAACTTTTCAAGTTTGTATACCAATTTTCCCAAAAATTATCAATATTCAAATTCTTAGTACGGACTAAGTTGGTATGCTAGTATGCATACCAACTTAGTCCGTACTATAAGAATAACTTAGTCCGTAATAAGTCTTCCTTCCTTTTTAAATAGGGCTAGTCGAGATAATTTCCAGTTGTCGGGAACTAGATTTCCTTTTTTTCAGTTATTATTCTTATAATATCTATAGGTCCCTGTTTTCGCTGATACCATCACAATAACCTCTGATGAGGTGTCACTCATTCATGTTTTAGGGCTTAAGTACACTCATCATCACAATATTTGGATCCAACTTCGTAACGTTCAACTCTTCGTATTCATAAAGTGTTCGTAAAGAGTTAGATAGATAGATAGAAAGAGAGAGAGAGAGAAAGATAGAGAGAGATAAAGAGAGAGAGAGAGAGAGAGAGGGAGAGAGAGAGAAAGAGAAAGAAATCTTCGAACTCTTTCTTTATCAATTTTAATATCATTAATTTCATGTTAAGCTCCTGTTGGAAGAAGACATCAGGGTGTCTTTGAATCCACTTTGAACTGATGTGATAATGTACTGATGATTTCTAATCCTTTTAGATTTCTAACACCATCCAGCTCTCTTTTGACTAATACATTTAAACATTTAAACGATTCAACGCGGGTTTGATATGAACTGTTCTTTTTGGGACTTTAAGTTAAAATCACCTGTCATTGTTATTACAGAAGGAGCACCTCGAATATTTTTTCTGCGTCTTATTTAAAACATGAAGGCTCTATACCATGAAAAATGCCTAGTTTTTAACAGTCTGTTGAACAATAGCGGTTTCGAAACGAAATAAAATCACTCGTACCGATGCTGTTGAGTAAAATAAAGACATCGACAGAGCACCAAGACATTTTTCGAGATAGGAAATTCAAGATCGATTATTTTGTGCATACCGAAACGGCAGCAAGAATTGATAAGAACAACTATTCGAGCAAGGCCATTTGAGTGTGGTTAGCACTTCACAATAACGACGGGATTACCAAGAGGTTAATTTGTCCTCGCGGCAGTAAAAGAAGCGTTCTTGCTCTGTCATTCAGGTATTTTTAATGTGTAAGCTTATGTGGGTTGAACTGTTGACCCTAGTGGCATTGAGTTCTGGTATAATACCAGCATTAACGAAGGACTCTATTGTGCAACTCAAATTTTGGGACCCGTACTAACTCTTAAGCAACTTTTACAATTTTAAAAAGTACAACAATGGAATCGGACCATATGATAGGAAACTTATTCTTTAGTTTTACTGTCACTTAAATCATTAGAAAGAATAGGCTGATCTCGAGCATCAGCTCTATCGTTTACAAATATTTCATCCTCGGGATAAATGTTTGTTATCTAAAGGCCAAAATGACTTTGTCCATAATGCCCGCTACCCGTACTTCATGCAAAAAAATTATCACCGATTCGTATAGCCATTTTCTAATTTTCCTCGAACTGTCTTCAACCTCTGATTAGTTCATTTATTGACATTCAATTAGTGATGGCGCTCTCTCTTGCTATTGCCTTATTTCCCAACATTTCCTTGAGATGTTACCACTTTTATCTCAAAACTCACAAATTCTGTTCCGGATCGGTAAAGGCGTCAATCGTGATCTGTTTCGTTTCGAAGGAATATTATTTCATTCATATGGCTGCCGCGGCCAGCCTCACAGTACCATATTCGATCGGTCCACTTTTAGAGTACTTTTTCGAGTTTATGGGGTCGTATCTCGGCAATGGCATCATGAATGTTGGCCTTAAAATGCTCAATTGTCTTAAGTTTGTCGGCATCACACTTGTCTTTAATTGTGCCCTACAAAAAATATTCCAATGGTGTTAAATCACAGCTTCTTGCCAGCAAAATGACGTCATCACTTCGGTTAATTAAACGGCCATCAAAAGTTTGACGCAATAAATCGATTGTGGCATGAGATATGTGGCAAATTGCATAACCCTGTTGAAAGCAAACACCGTTCACATCAATATCGTCCTTCATGATGAACGCAAAAGAATCGGTTATCATGGAGCGAAAGGTGTCTCCATTGACCGTAACGAATGCGCCGTCCTAATTTTCAAAGAATTATGAGTAAATGATGCCTCCGCTCCTCAACCCGCACCAAACGGTCACTCGTAATGGGTGCAAAGGCTTCTGTTAGACGAAGTGTGGGTTTTCAGAACCCCAAATGCGACAATTTTGCTTATTAACGTACCCACCAAGATGAAAATGAGCTTCATCCGAAAAGATATTTTTTTTTGGCAAAATCGACATCATCGTGCAGTTTCTCGTTGACCATGCGGCTTCAATTTTTGAATCAATTGGACTTTGTAAGGCGTCATACCGAAATCTTTTCGCAAAAATCGAAATAAACAGATGCGTGAAACGTTCAATTCTGGAGAACGAGATGATGTCTAAGCCATAGCTTCGATATTTTCGGCTGTACGAGCACGCTCACGTTTTGGCGCATCAACAATGAAACCATTTTTACGAACTTTAACAATAAACTTGCGTATATCGGGCACTGTTGGTCCTACTCTGCGACCAAATTTTCGGGCAATTTCCGACTCATTTCGTTCAGTGAAGAACACTCGATGACATAAGTATTGCCAGATTCGAAATAACCGGTGATTCAAATTTAACCCGATAGATGACCCACCGTTTATTATGTTAATTCCCACAAGTGTCACTCGAGACGAGCTATGCTGGAATTACCATAATTTGTGGAGATTTACATTGAAACCGTTGAAGTATGTCTGAATTTAAGTTACTGCCTATAATCCACAATTTTATCTCAGTTTCAATTCCAATGGCTTTCGCCATGAAAGACATTTGTCCATATTCTGGTTATAAATTTTGAGGGAGGCTCCACGCATTGAAAAGAGCCGAACAATATTTATTTTCCTCTATGGCCTCAGGTATTATGTGCTCTATTCTATCTGGTCCACTATCAGTTTATCCTTAAGAGCAAAAGGCATTAGTCGCTTCATTAATAGTCTAAGTCATTTAGACATCGTTGGTAGTAAGTTAATAGGTTTGAATTCAGTTGGTAACTCTGGCAATACTTCCCTTGTGATAAAGTCAGATCTTTGTACCATGTTAAGTTGCAACTCGTTTTGTGTAGTTGAGAAATCCTTTTTCAGCTTTTTTCTCCTGTTTTAGTAGCCCAGTGGAAGGCATAACGTATTGTCTTGATATACTAAATTGAGATTCCTTTGATACACAGACATTTATATGACATCTGAGATCTGTTTCTTCCGTTGATTTGAAAAGCTGGAGATCTTTTGTTGTGGTTAAGTCACATGTTGTGGTTATAACACAAATGGTTATGTCAAGCCGTTGGGATTCTAACTGCCATTTTAAACGGTTCATTAATCTCTCCATCAAACTGTCAAATTGTTCAGTAGAAGTTTGTTCAGGTTGTTGTGGTTTATACATCATCGGTTGTATAGTGTGGTTTGGGATGATTGCCATAGCTTTATCTAACTGATGTAACCACTTCATTTATTTTCGATGCAACTGATGGCTTTACCACTACTATTCTCTGAGTGGAGGAAATTTTCGTATTTGCATAGTTTTGGTTGTTTCACTCATCCGAAGCTTTACTTTGAAGATTAGTGAAACTATGACCTTTTTGTACGATTTAGACTAGTGTTTGGTATATTAACAACCCCGTGGCCCAAATCCATTTCCCATGTTTTTTCCAGTCATATGTTCTGCTACAACTATAATGAGTAAGTCTCAGCATCATCAAGCTGAATTTTGACCTCGTTAGTTCCAAAATCAGTGAGATGGTATTTCTTGAGATTCCCGGAACGCACGATCCTTTCCATTTTATGAATTGGTATGGATGGCACTGGATTAGTGGTTGACATAGTATACTTACCCTTAAAAATAATTCGCAGATTGAAAATACTTAACATCTACTAACAGGTCATCAATTACAGGTGAATAAATTACTAATCAATTAAGTTTATTGGTCCGGTGTTCGAGGTAAAATTATACAAGTTACCCCATGTCCATTGCGATAGCAATTGCTTCGTATCGATGGCATGGAAAATAATTTTCCATTTCCCGAAACAAAATTGGCAATTAATATGCTGATTAGATCACGGCCGATATTTTATATCGGCCCCCTCATTTCGCCACACTTTCGATGGTTTACATTTCCGATTTTTATTCAAATTATATACATATCGTCGCGTTCGACAGGGGAGGGGAGAGAAGGGCATGATAATTTCGCCTTCAAGAAAATGAAATGGAAAACCAACCGAAGTTTTTTTTTAATTAGATTTTATGTTGTTTCCCTTGCAGTACTCTCGACTTTTACGTATATTACAGATTATATTGTACACGTTTCGATGTTTATACCATTTTACGTTATCTATATCTCGTCATATCGCCCGAGATGTGAAATCTGATGTTTGTTGTACCGAAAAATTAATACATTTTATATACGTTCTCGTACTACTGTATACAGGCAGCACAGCACAAAAACTTTTCATTATTTAATCGATAATTTTTAAGAATAAATCGAATCGGAGGGGGAGGGGCATTCTTCGTATTCGATTAAAACGGAAATCGATACAACAGAAGGTGATAAAAAAAATTGATACATATCGCCGGAATGCATTTATTCGATATAAATTTCACCACCCTTTCGTTTCCGATTCGAAAATCTGTTAGTCATCATCTCCCGGTTAATATATTATTGTTAAGTCTCGACAAATACCGTAAAATTTGATTTTTCCAGCTTATCGGAAAAACATGATACATTTTATACTGTGTGTGTGTGTGTGAGTGCTCGCTCTATCGTAAGACTAGATATTCTTGTAAACAAAACTATAAATTGTCTTTCGTAAATGGCGGGATGCTGTTCAAAAATAAAAACAAACGAATATCTATTTTCCCGGAAAATTTTTATTTCCTTTTAGATAAATATTTTTTTTTTATCAGTAACCGATTTCGTTTTAAGACAATAATCTCGAAATCTTGGAAACAACTATACATACTCGTATATGGAAGGGATTCCAGTAATCGATAAATGTCAATATTTGGTAGTACGGAATTTTCATTGATTTCCTTCGAGTAACTGTATGTTTGGACTAATTTTTAATTTGATTTATTCCGATATTTGTTTTAGTTTCATCCTTTATTGTTATTATTAGTGTTATTGCTTTTTCACATGTGTATTTGAATCGCCCCCTTGAACTTTTATTCGATAATAGAAAATTATTCATATGCGAGTAATTTGGAAGGCGGATGGGCAAATGTCTCCTAATTTGTCCTGATTCATCGGAAGTAGGAAACTGGTTAACTATATTTACACTGATGTCATTGTTCTATTCACTGGTCTCACCTTTATATACTGATGTATCGTCGATGAGTAGATCGCGATGTATGATTGATTACGTTCTGTAGCAATTTAAGTATTTTAAAACTCCCACTGAACACCATATGTTCTAATATGTTTCATTGAAGATCTTAGGGCATTCTTATGGGGCATTGTTCTCTGCATAAAATATCGCAAACTACGAACAGTGTGGGGCAGTAGAAGAAAAAAAACTGTTGAGCACTTTTTTCCTTCTATTCTTCATACTATTCTGATAGACAACACTGCTTTGGATTCTAAAGAGGATACAGATTTCGGGCTTGAGAGTGTACGTCTGGGAAAGAATGTCAAAATGGGCCAGTTACTGTCTCGGTCCCACAATTTGATCCTTATAATTCGGAGAGCAAAAAGGGTCAGGAACACTTCAAATAAACCTGAGAGCAGAAGTCTCAGAGAAAAAGAAACTACTATGCACTATTCCTGACAGATCCTTTTAGCTCGCCTTGGCAGAGAAGTTGTTGGAGTAATTACTAAAACAATAGTTGAGACGGATCATTTGCACGGCAAGAATGTATCTTCGGCACAACATTGCTGCTTCAACGTAGTTAACGAGCTAAAAATGCACAGTCATCAAGTGAGAACATTAACGTTTCTAATAACCTTGAATTTACAGATCGTCCTTAACTCAGCAAGATGAGAAAGATGCTGACTTATGACCGAACTTAGTAAAATGGACTACGACATGACCAATGATCACTAATAGTGATTCTGATTTATCCATACAGAATCAACAATGTTATTATAGTTATAGTCAAAATGAGAAGCCACCATAAAAGGAAAGGAGATCTTAATGAAACGGTTGCAGTCGTAATAGTTAGGGGCCAGTTATTAATACTCTTAAAAAACTGTATATAACCCAGACTGCATATTAAACCAGGACAATAGGGAGAAGAACCAGTGATAACTAATGAGCCAGAGAAAAAATAGACAAGAGATCCAGACAACTCTCTGAGAAAATTCTGTATTATAAACTATTTCAATAACTGAACATTTTCGCTATCCATAATAACCGCACAGCTGGTATTCCACGGCTCGACATATGCGAAGCAAAATGCAGCAGATATTATTGAATCTCAAATAAAGTTAGTCCATTGATACAAAGATTGTAAGCCACGGCAAGTTTTGTTTTCGACTCCATAAAAACAGTAGTTCTTCTACAAGCAATATTGGGAAGGCAATTTAGTTTGACTATAGAGGTGTTTATTTTGACTACAAGGCCACCACAGAAGTATATGGTAATAATGCTAGCACCAATGCTTTATACAAAAAAATGACTTCTTTGAGACCATATTCTGGTCATGTAAAAGAGATGTAAAAGTACATTTGAGGTAATGTATGGCTCTGAATGAAGAAGGTTTGGATTCAATATGTACTTTGTCCAAGTGAGCCTTCTATCTCAATGTAGTCACCAATCATCCATTTAGTTGACCATTTTGAAATTTCATCTAAGCGTTCCTGCAAGTAGTTTCGATAATTTCCGATAGTTCTAATCAGCTGTTTAAATCAAATATAGTATTGCTCCTAATACACTATGTTTAACAGCCTTCCGTCATGGATTTTGCATATCTTGGCAAATGCCGTGCCGTATTTTACCAAAGAGCTTCGATTGCGCTATTAATGACTACAATTTATTGCCAATTCTGTGATAGCTTTATGAAAAAGTCCTTTATGCCATAATTTATCAAATGCCTGAGCTTTGTACAAAAATGCTGTTTTTTTGTTCAAAAAATCTGTCCTCGTCTTAATTCATGATCCGGAATAATTATTTTCTCGGTTTAGGAGAGTTGACCGTAAACCTGTTGGATAGAGTTTATACGTATGGCTCATCTTTACCTGTTTTTGGCATCATTACAATTTGTGAAGGCGAATTGAGAGGTGTCAAATTGTACGAGTCGACTGTTGTTCTGTAAGTGTGACCCCATTTAGATAATATTTAACAATCTAGTCTCGCTCTCGTGCTAAAGGCATTTTCAGATTTTTGATGGCTCTATTGAATCTTTATTTAAGGGAAGGTAACCTATATGGTTGCCACTGCCACGTAATAAGCTGTTTATCGTTCAGAGCAGCTGTTATGAGATGATTTTAGGGTTTTGTGTCTATAGAGTTACTGGATGAAGGGCTATGCCGGATATTGTAAAACATCAGAAAGGTTTGAAATGCGTTATCTATTACATCGTTAAAGGAATGTTTAAGAGGAATCCTTGTTGAACATTCTCTATAAACATTAGTCTCGAATGCACCCCAATTGGCATGTTGGACGACAGATGGTTTCTGCCATTACTACTTGTCTTCAAGTGCGTTACGCAATCAGGAATATTTTGCCTGTCAGTTGGGCAATGTGGGATGGCCAGTGGTTAAGAAAGTGGTCTAGTTTGCTATATTGCATGGATTAACCCAGTTGTTTTTATCTGCTCTCCATTGGATATATTCGGCATTATAGTCTCTTCCATTTATAAAGTGGTACTTTAAGTTGAATATTAATGTCAACAGTAAACTGCAGATCTGCAGAATTTCCCAGACAATTCATTTAGATAGATGCTGGTTACTTGTATATACTCTTCAATGTTATTTAGAAATTTTGTGAGCTTTTTAATGGTAGCTGTACCCATTGGGATATCATAAAGTATGTAACCTTTGATTATGAGTGTTGATTAGGAGTCACGCATGAGGGTCTTGATGAATATACATATGTGAGACACTAGGCTATAAACAGCGATGGGAATTACGTGTGACCTTCAGTTACCATTGATTTATAGGTAGACTTTTTCTCATTGTATTGGTGTAAAATATAAATTCGTAAACATTATGCTTTGCTGAAGTTCAGAACCGGTATGGTGGTGTAGAAGAGGTCTACTTTTTTAGTTTACTATTAAAATTGGCTGGAAGCCGTTAAGGTTCCGCACTTAATGCAACAAAGGGCAAACCTTAGATTTCATCATAGCACACAGGCGCGCTCTGCGACCATAGCAAATTGCAGCCGTTTGAACCAAGGCAGAGAAGACATTCGATTTACAGGAATAGTCCTATAGAGTTAGAGTATAAACAATCATCAACATCCTCGAAACATTCAACGCATTCGGCATCACTAATAAGTTCCATGCGATGAAGATACTTCAGGTCAGTTCCGGGTTAAACCTTTTCACAAAGTATTTCGCCATTCGATAAGTAAGGGTGGCTAAGCACGTCAGCTTTAGTTTCGATAGAGGTTAAATTGTTTCTTTACTATATAACGAGGTAAAGAAACAGTTAGTTCAGGGCCTACGAAAAATAAGCGAGAACCAGTTTTAACCCAACAGTCAAGCAACTTCGTTGCCGTCAATCACACACTGGGAAGGGACCCACATGACTGTAACCTTATTGTTAGAACCAAGGCGGTTCAGCATTTTCTTACAATCACATTCCAGTTAAGAGCTAGTTTGAGGATTGTCCAGTGAGTAAAGAACATTTTTACTACCCGTAAAAAATATAATCTCTAAGTCGTCTCATCGGCAACGAGATTAAAAGCTGAAACTGCCAGAGAGTCTTAAATCATGCGATGGACAGTAGTCTTCAAAGCATCCGCCCTATTAAAATATCTGTTTGAGCAAGTCTAATACTTATCCCTGGATGGATAAACCACCTCAAAAGCTTTGTAGAAATTAAAAACAGACGCCAATCATGTCGATTTCTAACATAGATCGTTGATCATTATCATTAAAAATTGATCTATTGTCTGAAGTAGTGCCGAAAGCATTCCACGCCCCAGCACTCCTCAAGTGAAAGGCAGCTGAATAAGCTAAACCTAAAATAAAAGATTGAACCTGTGGTACACTGAGAGAAATGAATGCTGTTATTGATTGCAATAGGGTCAGTATTGAGCATAAAAGCTGCTTAAATGTGCGCCAAGCAATGTTTTTCTCAACGAGAGAATAATTATGAAAAACTCCTTGATGATTCATGGCGTAGAAAAATTCTAAAATGAAGAAGTAAATGTATAGATAAAGAAAAGTGTTATTCTTCATTTAAATCTAATGCTCTAAATATAAAGAATGGGTAGTTTATGTCTTGAGAATTTGTTACAAGAATAATCTCTGTTTCGTCATACGTAGTTTGTGATTAAGAATAAAGCAATTAATTGGAGAGTAATGGACAAGAAATTCATTAATATTTTTTAAACTTACGCTCGAAATGAGAACAACTTGCTAGAGTTGTCATTACATCGATTAAAACTAAACTATTGTTTTACTTGATTGAGGACTATTTTCAATTTGACACTTAAAATCATCAAATTTGAGCAATAGATGCTTCTTTTGAAAGAGACAGAAGAAATATTTGAGCAAAATATTCTCAATAGGAAACCAAAAACACATACAATTTGAGCAACTAAGATTTAATTTGCGAAGTGCATTTTCATAATTGGAAACTAAAAGTATTCTCAATTTGAAACTTTTCTCGAAAAAATTCATGACTGCCTGTAGATTAATGAAAATAATAAAACAATTGATTTAATTTTAGTTTATTTATAAAAATTATAATTTTTATTAATTGATAATAAATATATATTTAATATGTTATTTAGAGTTTTAATAATAATAAAATTTACATTTAATAGTTAAAACATATAATAATTTAAATCAAACTAAATGTACATTAACTCATGAGTATATTAAGGCTATTATTTTTGAAAAGACATGTACATATACTATATATATTTATATGATATAAAAATTCAACTAAGTAGTAGTGAATTACAATAAATTGTATTTTGCATTTGGCTTCCCAGCCTTAGTTTTTCTCAATATTGTTAATTTTATAACTACATCATTTATATTAAAAACCTGGCACTCCAATATCGGTTTTTCCACTAGATGTATTTTATAATGATTATCAAACTTAGTATTTATATTTTGTGCAATTATCTTAACTACGTTAGTTTCAACTAAAATATGTATACTTTAATTGGTAAAAAAAGTAATCATCAGTTTTATATTCAGTAGAACTACATGCTATATGAGACCTGTAACATTTTCAAATATTTTTCATATTCTTTCCGAAAACCATATTTTTCAACAAGTTTATTGAGCGTTTGAAATTTATCAAACTCAAGAATTTTAAAATTAGAATTTTAAAACTCAAGAATGTCAAAAACGTAAAACAATTTGAAGCAACAATCAATGGCCGTGATTACACTATCAAATTTATATAAAATGCCATCAAATACCGTAACATATTTCCAACCTGCAATGTTGTCACCAACTAACTGATATCACGAGAGGTTGCAAATTTAAATAATATTCCGAATATTTGTATTTAATTCTTTGTAGATGGGCTTCAACCTCGCTGTGGCACGATACCTCCAAGATGAAGGATGCTATGGAATCTGCAATTGAGGGTTTCCAAATGCTCTGCTTATTGTTGCCCTTATTAACCCTGAATGTTTGTGGTACGCAGTAATGCAGCAATTTGAAAATTAGCCTACATTTGATATACAAATGTACTGTAAATACAAATAATATGTATTAATTAACCATACATCAAAATAATAATTGGGTAATCTACCAATGTCACTGATGCTTCTATGGTTTCCACTTCCTTCTTAGCTTTAGCGTCTTTGATATTCTGTAGAAATATACTGTCACAATGCTCAGTGAAGTGTTGCCAGCCAGATAATAAGAGAGTGTTCTTCTCTTCATATAAATTTTCGAAATCTATGTCGACGTGGAAAAACAAATTGTAATTTTGTTAAATAGAATTAAATTCTATGCTAATATATAAGTTCCTTCCTACCAGTCTAAGCCCATTAGCAGATTTGTAGAAGCGCCACTCGTTCAAAAAACTCGTAATTTCATCCGACAAGATTTAAGATTTGTCAGTTCAGCTCGTATTCCCGGAAATGTTGCCTGCCATTTCAACTCAACAGTTTCCCACGGGTCATGGAAGCATGACACACCCTTTTATATTGTAAATGTGTGTCACTAAATTGGAAGTCACTCAATGAAGAATGCGAAGCTGTCTCATTTGCAATATCTATATAAAAACTGTAAAATACGATTAAACTCTAAATTGGTTTATATAATTTACTTTACATAATTGGTATAAAGTTGGTCAAACATGTATATATATATATATATATATATATATATATATATATATATATATATATATATATATATATATATATACATGTTTTTTAGTTGTTGTTTACATATAAACTTACCTAATATCACGATACGGCGGCACTGATCACACAATCACAAAATTTCGATCCTGTTTTCTTATGATTTAATTAATATACGTTAGTTTTTTAATATTCCGATTTTTACAAAAAAAATCCTGATACAAAAAAAATCCTAACACAAACACAATCTTTCTAACTAAATTTATGAACGGAAACGACAACCGTTTTCCACAAACAAAAACACGAATTCACAACCGTTCTGGTATATATGAAAATCTTTTCTTTTTTAATTTTTTCAAGTCAAAATATCAAAAACACAGCCACAAAATATCAACACTTAATATTAAAAACCAGAATTAAAAAAAACAATTATTTTAAAAGCCGCAGGTCCTCACTATTTGAATTGTAAACTTAAAATATGAAGAAACTGGAGATAAAATAGTAAAATGGATTTCAACAATATTAAGACACCTGCCGTGAAACGTATTCTCAAAAACGTAACATAATTTAGTTTCAAATTATGAAAATTAATCTCAAATTAAGGATAAGATAAAAAAAAGTGCATGAATCGTGTATTTAGTGTGATATCGATTCTAACTACACATGACTTGAGTATAGAAGCAATATATATATGCATTTCCGTGATCTTAAATTGAGATTACTATATTCAAATTCACTAGTATGAAAAATTAATGCATTATGAAATTGAGAATACTGGTTATAAAAATAAGATTATTGACTAATAAATTGAGATTACTTGCTAATAAATTACTGGTTACCTAGCCAATCTTTTGTACTAATTTAAAATTTAATTTATCATGCCATTTAATCGTTTTGTATATATATATTACCACGATCTATTGCTACATACGAATGATATTCAAACAAAACATTCCAATGACTTCCATTGACATGATCATTTACAATTATCTATTTCATAACCAACAAGATTTTTCAGTTTTTTTATGATTAGTTTTAGTTGGGTGAATGGGGACTTTTAGACTGTTCTAGCTCCATGTCATTGTCAGAGCTCCTCAGTTCAAATAGTCCATGCATGAGCTACATCAAGTTCGATTCCACATTCTTCGAGGAGATTAGCTTGTTGTCGCGTTAGTGGTTTAAGTGGTGCCCATTCCAATAAATTCTTATTAGGGATGAGGTGCGCATCTTGCGAACCAACTAACGTGTGCCAATTTCGTCGGATTTCCTGACCTACGCGATTGGGATATTGGGTGAGTTCTAACTCCCGCGCCATCTGTTCAATTAAAATTAGGGGAGCGGGCATTGTTTCATAAGTTATATGATTAACATTATCGATAATTCCAAAAGAATTATCGATAATGTTAATCGGCCTAAGCGGTTGTGATTGAAAGTTTCTCCTGTCAAATACATAAGGAGGCTTAGATTACGTTGAGCGCCGGTATCCTTGATATGGCCTATGCCGTTCAGATTCGTTAATCTCGACCGGTGTTACAACCTTAAGGATGCTCTTTGAAAACTACACGTATTCAATATCACCTATTGTATTTGAACGAGAAGAAAGCAATAACAATATATATATATATATATATATATATATATATATATATATATATATATATATATATATATATATATATATATATATATATATATATATATATATATATATATATATATATATATATATATATATATATATATATATATATATATATATATATATATATATATATATATGTATATAAATATATATATATATATATATATATATATATATATATATATATTTATATATATATATATATATATATATATATATATATATATATATATATATATATATATATATATATATATACAACAAAAATGTGTATAAATATATTTATAAAACTTTAAATCATTATACCGCGATCTTTTAAGTATATTTCATTGGATTTAAGAGTAAAAACATTAAAAATTAATCTTGAATTAAAAATAATGTTTCAAGAAATCCATTTTCTCAATTTCATGCACAAGATTTCTGCTTAACTTGATCATAAATTAGGCACAATTTCATAAAACTCGTGAAAATATTATTTGGTGCATACAATTCTTAATTTAAGAGTAGCAATTTCGAGCTTAGAACAAATCGGTTGAATTTGACCATTTTACGAGTATTTCAAATTAAGAATAATAATTTCAATTAATAAAGCCATAATTGTGAAGAAAATTTACTGTTTAGTTTAAATTAGTGCATTTAATTCATAAATCCGCATCTTATATTCTTGAAATTATAAAATTTTTAAGTTCGTGCATTTAAAAATACACTATTCTTAATATTAGATTACGATTTCTCTCAGTGTAGGGCGGAAATAAACTCTACCGCTAGGAGCGAAGCACACACACATAAGACATTGCTCCAGTTAAAACCCTTCAACCGATATTTTGCAAATATAATCTAGCATCGGTAGAACCAGCGATTTGCAGATAAAATATAGCATTTTGGGGGATCATCCCCAGGAATTATCAAAAGCTCTACAGCATTACCAAAAAATAGCAGTAGCTTTTTGTAGTTTATTATCCAGATGATACTTCCAAGTTAGTTTATTATCCAGGAAGTTAGGTTGTGCCATAAACCTTTATCCAGACATCACTGTTTTAGAATGAGATGACCGTGTTAAATCTGATTAGACATTTAGGTGCTTGCCTGATACTGGCAGATCGTCAGCATAATTTTGAGCGACAAAACCGGACTCACGAAGAATAACATGGGTGATAACAAACCTCCTTGCAGGCATCCTCTTGCAGCTATGACCGAAGTAAAGGTATCCTTAACCTCATATGTCACTATATGTGAGATTCAAGGATACATTTGATGATATTGAGTTGGTTACCAAATTTAGTACAAGCATTCGTAATGGATACGAAAGTAGTATTATCAAAGACTCTGGAAATATCCAGAAAAGTGCCTACAAGAAACTCATTTCTGTGCATGGATCTCTCAATCTTAGTTACGAGTTCACTTAAGGTATAGTTTCACAGGATTTTCCCATTGTGTAAACATGTTGCATGTTACTGAGCGGAACGGAGACTAAAAGTTGGTTCCAATCCTTGTTAAAGATTTCAGAAAAGTTGATGATAGACATATAGGTCGAAATGATTTGGGGTCGGTGTAACTTGCCAATTTTTGAAATAAAAATTACTTTGCTTCTGCTAAAGTTTGTGAAACAAAACTAAAAGCGATACATGGCTGCAACAGATGCAGCAAATGTTTTTTAAAGAGTAGGATATCCATGCTCTAACTCAGCACGAAATATAAGATCAGGACGGGAATATTAAAAAAAAACCAACGTATTCTGCAAGCTAAGTCCCAATTGGGAATTACGCCCTAATCTACATCATTATGGTAGTGAGGAAAAGGTCACCTACTTCCTGTTTAGAGGAAGTAAGCATACCATTAAGTAGACGAAGTGAATGAAGTCTACAAGTATTATTCCTGCTCAACCATTGTTAAGTCTAACTACAGCAGGTAAGCTACTAATTTCGTCTCAGAAGATTACCCAACAGGATCTCTGTGGTGTTGTTAATTTTTTTTTGGTACACCTTTTGTGCAGCTATAGGAATCTATCCCAATCAGACTGAAGATTTGATCTTCTAGCCTTATTCTTTAGCTTTCTGGTCGCTTTCAGAAAGGTAAGTTGCGAACTTTTTGGTTAGAGATAACATACTGGTATAGTGAATCGTAGTCTACATACTGTTAGCGAATCGTGATATTGAAATTTTGGAAGGTAATACCAAACGGTTAAAACCCGGCCTAGCGAAATCAACATAACAGAACAACTGTCTATTTTTGTAATCTTGTTACGCATCTTCTATAGTTTTATTCCCAGTTACAGGTGCAGTAGTTTCGCAAATGCCCATATTCCTGATATTTGATGCATTATAACACCATTAGGTTTGCCGTTCGCCAATTTCTTTAGATAGCACAGTCGTCTCGATCCCCCATAATTCCGCAACGCAAATTTTCACCCCTCAACGGATACGTCATACTCTTCTTGAATAGAGGGGAGCATATAACAACATAATCATCGAAACAAAGTCTGATACACCTTTTCTACATCATCAACAATAATCATAATAATATAAATTTATTGCCATCATCTTGAAGTCGGTATATAGATGTTGGGTATGTGGTATATATAAGGTTATGATTTATTTTGATTGCCATTGAACAGAATTTCCACTTTCCTCTCGTTGTTATTTTGCGGTAGACGATGAATAAATAATATTTTTAAAGTGGTTTGAAAGATTCGACATCGAGCACATCGAGTTTTCTTCGGTCGATACATATATATATAGATGCTGTCTTATTATTTTCGTATTCAAATTATTTCTTGTCATTTGCCGTTGTTAAACAACTTGTCGAACTGTCTATTCAACATGTCATGTTACACACTATATATGTGTGTATGTGATTTGAGGGTGGGAATATTTTTTTTGACGTCGTTGAATCTCCACCAAATCGTCGCTCGAACTAACAAAACAAATTTTTTTTTTGCATTTGTTTCTTATCAAAAAATTCAATTAAAAAACTTTATGCTGAAGAAAATCGGAATTCGCTGAGATTTTCAAGTCAATAAAAATGAGGAAGAAAAAAGGAAATAAAAATGAAAACTGATAACGAATTAAAATTATAAAGTTTTTCCAATTCACACATACACATACATATATATATGTACACTGAAAAGAATCACAAAACGACTATACAACAAAAAGCTCAGAAAAGTTCAAAAGTTCATATCAGATTAAAACATGATTTTTCCGTATATTTTTTGTTTTTTGTTTGTGAAAATTCGGAAAACATGAATTTTATTGTGAATTCAATATTTTTTTAATCTTTAATTGATTACAAAAACAACAAAATATTAAAATTTATATAAATGAAAATGATAAATCTGCTTGAGTTTCCAATCATATATAGGAAAAGTCAACAAATTTTCATATTTTTGGTTTTCCATTGAAAGCTTTTTGTTATGTTGTATAAATACGAGAATGCACACACACACACACACACACACACACACACAAGTAGATAAAAAAAAAATATTTTTGGTTATGACAAATTATTAATTCGTGCTTTATAAATTTCAATTTTATGTTTTTATGTACATAATGCATACATATTATGTTATTGTATCAGTTACATATGTACATTGAGACTGTATGTCCTTTTGTTTCGAGAACTATACATAAAATGGGTTAAATACATAAATTTTGTCATGCACATATATGTACCTTAACGATATATGCGTACCTGTGACGTGTAACACTTTGATCAAAAGTTCCCGAAATAACCATATTAAAATTTTAGACACGGATGAAACGGTGCGCGAACGTTAGAAAAGTGTTTTGGCAACGATTCTCTAAAGAAAACGGTCGTTTACCAGTGGCACGAGCGGTTGATGTGCGGTAGAGTGGTAGGGAGTCAATCGATGATGATTTACTTTTAGTTTTATTTGGGTGCAGGGCTGCACCCAACACGGGATCCTTCAAGTAAAGATTGATAGCTGCCTTAAACTTGTGCATTTTATTGTTAAAGTAAAAGCAATGACGGTCAATAACCGCAAATTAACCATCAGAGAAATACCGGAGGACTAGAACATTGCCTATGGACCCGTCCAAGATATTTTGGTTAATGATTTGGGTTTTCGTCGTGTAGTAGCAAAGTTGGTACCAAAAGACCTCAATTTCATGCAAAAAAGAGACCGTGTTGACGTTGCAAAAGACATGATTTGAAAGGCTGAATCCGATCTCACATTCATCAAAAGGATCATTACTGGAAACGAAACGTAAGTTTATGAGTTGCTATAGAAATCAGGCAAGTAAATATGGCGATTACCAAATGAGCCGAGACCAAAAAAAAACTAGTTGTTTACCATCCACAAATACCATCCAACAGCCACCGAATTCACCTGATTTGGCTTCCAGTGACTTCTTACTGTTCAATCGAGTTAAAAAAACCATTACGGGAAACGCGTTTCAGCAGCCGCGACGAAATAATGGAAAAATCGTAGGAAGCACTGATAGACCTACCGAAAACCGAATATAAAAAATGTTTCGAGGATTGGATAAAGCGCTGGCATTGGATAAAGCTGGGAACTGAATAAAGTCCGAAGGTCGAGTATATAAGTCCCGTGACACCTTTGAATACTATATTATATCACCTGGTCTCAAGCAATGTTCATACCTTCTGAAACTTACAAAACCTATTTTACAACATTCGATTACGATCGGGATGTAGATGAATACACCAAGAGGTGGGAAGTAAAATAAAGTGCTTTGGGAGTGCTTCGGCCTCAAAACCATTAGTCCAGACTGAAACTTATTATTTCCAGATTTTATAATACATCAATCCTGCTAATATTGTCAATATAAGTAACTTCCATATCAGTTTAGCCAGCCAGCCAATTGTATTTGTAAATAGATGCAGTCATAAAGACTCATTTTACAATTATTTTGGTTCCTGAGCACGATGGAAGATTATGAACATCAATTAGGAAACACTTTCAGGACTTTAAATGTGCTAATCCGATTTTCTAGACACCATTTAGCACTATAGAATATCATCTGGTCTCAATTAATGTTCATCCCTTCTAAATTCGAAACGGACATTATTCCTTCCCAGAACAACTATATAGGTAATGCATCAAAATGGGGTCTCATGGTTGTATTATAATCTTTACCAATTATGTTTTTACCGTCTAGGTAAGCAGTGATCTTAATTCATCATAGATGTCGATTGCCAGTTTTTCTATGTACTGTTGCATTATGTTCCAATACGTTATTGTTTCGATCATAACATTTACGAAATTTTCTGGATTTGGAATACCGATTTTTTTTCTAATGCGTCCCTCTATTATTCCAACGTGTTGCATGAAAAGAAGCTGATCAATCCGGCAATAACCAAAAGAGCAGGGTCAGATACTGTTCTTCAGGAACAACAACTCCATAGTGCCCCTAGCGTTCTCCCCATATTGCGCACCCATAAAGAAGAATGGACATGGTCACCGATATCAACAATCTTCAGCCGTTAGACCACCGAAATTTGCCACTAGCTTAATGAGGCAACAAGTGACTTTATCTGATTTTTTCGGCACCATACTTCCTTATGAGTTTCACCAACCTGATAATTGTATGTGTACATGAATCAATAAAGAAACACATTCAAGACTTCAAATGTGCCAGCCCGATTTTTCACTATACTACCAGGCACAGTATGCATTTGTCTAAACATAGGTTCGAATCCCAATAGGATACAATACTAATTTCTCGTCATTCCACTACGCCCGGTATTGTTGTTTACACAATAAGGAGTAGGAAGGAAACAAAGAGAACTGCGAAAGAGTTGGTCTTAAAACCATTGTACAGACAGGTTTTATCAATCGTACTATATCTGTCAATTTTTTGGTGTCGAGGAAAATGCATGTCACACTGTGTGTGAGAGTCGCATGTACTAAAAAGCAGTCTCATCCCGCAACTACTTTAGCTATTGAATTATGATGGGTTCTCATGACTGTATAAAATCTTCGTTTATATGCGTCTTTGTTCACAGCGATCTGCTTTTATCATCCATCATCCATTTCCAAATTTTTAATTTGTTGGATCATTTCTATTTACTGTTATATTATGATCCTGTCTGTACGTTATTGTTTCGACAGTAACATTTAAGGGGTTAGAATATTAGGGTCACTCCACCTATGACCAAAACAACAGGCTCATATGTATAGGAACTATAATTCCTTAGCATCCCCCAGCGTTGTACGGTGGCGATTTATTTCCTTAATCATTAGTGTGTCCGCCCAGACTTCTAGAATCTATAATCTATAAAAAAGGATCGATTTGGTCATCACCATCAACAACCACCATTTTCCGGCCGTTGGCCGTACGACATTTTTCGAGGAGTGTCCAAAATGTAGCTTGGTATTAAGGTGCACCCGAAGTATTTGTCTGCCGAACCAAACTGTCAATATAAGCGACGAACAATTCATAATAATAAATGTTTATAATCCAGATACTTGTGCCCTGTGAGTGAAGGAGTGGTGAGTAGAATGTGGTCCCATAAGTGTTAAGCCAGCCAGCCAATTGTACGTGTACATGCATTCGTCCAAAAATACTCACTTAACAATTACTTTTGTTCCTGAGCATGATAACAGCTTATGGTGATGATACAAGTCAATTAGAAACACGCTCAGGACTTCAAATGTGCTAGCCCGACTTTTTTTGACACCTTTGAACACTATATTATATCAGCAGGTTTCAATTAGTTAATCATTCGATTACGTTTGGTTGTGTGAATGAATACATCAATGGGTAGGAATTATAACAAATGGAACGAAACAATTAGGAGTGATTCGGTACCAAAACCATTAGTACAGAAAGGTTACATCGATCCTCCTAAATGTCAATTGTATACTTTTTTTTGTTCCTTGAGAAATGCAGTATAAGGTACACTGTGTGTGGGACCCGCGCCCACTAAATACTTCCTCAAATAAGACATAAGTCCATTCCGGAGTTGTGCATCGTTGAGGTTCGCATCACTTTATTTATGGCCGATTGGTTTTCGACTATTTTCATGAAGAAAAGATATTTACGGAAATACCCATGTCTCGTAAATAATTGTGCCAGAAAATAAATTACGTCGCCATGTTAAATTTTCACTCTGTCCACACTTTTCGTACATTTTCCACGAGTTTTGACTGTCCATCTTACCTGCCAGGATAGCACGACATATTTTTTGGCTGTAAGTTTGGCTTCTTCAACGCCGAGGACATTTTTGGTGTTTAAGATTCGTTTTGCTTTTTCCCCCATTTGATTAATTGAGATAATCACTCCAGTGCTTATAGATATCACTCTGCAGGAACTAAAAATCCTGACCGTTCCCTGGCGTTGTACGGTGGTCATTTTTCCCTGCACTTCTCAATCTTTAGTATGTCCACCAATATTTTCACCCATAAAAAGGATTGAGTTGGTCACCGAAATGAACAATCTCGGCCGTTAGACTTCTGAAATATGCCATTAGCCTACTGAGGCAATGAGTGGCTTTATCTGACTGAGGATTGTCCCCTGGGGGTGAGAGTTGTGATTAAGCCGTGCTTCCATAAGAGTGACGCCAGAATTGTATGTGCTTAAAGACTCACTTTACAATTATTTTGGTTCCTGAACACGATGACAGATTATGGTGACTTTGTCTCGAATGTAGCAGAAATTAATGCTCTCCTTCTCTGAAAGTTCGATAAATGTTCATCTCGCGATTTACACCAGGCAAGAACACCATATATAAATTGATCAGTGTAAAGAGTCAGTTGTTGACATTAAAGTACCGAATCATTACCTACGTATAGCCAGTCAAACTGTTGTGTCAAAGTGTAGTACTTTATAAACCGAGTTCTTTCCTGGTGTAAATCGCGTTTTAAATCAATGAACAATGAGTATACAGGATCGATCACGTTCTACGTGCTGATCCGAAGCGTTTACTTAAGCTAGATGCACCATTAGGCATATATAGAGGTTACTGTATAGTCGATAGAAGAGCTGAAGAGCTGGCAGACGAAAGTATTACGGTTAATTGACGTTTTACTTAATTCGAAGCAATATTTCACTACAATTATACATGATTCGAAAAGCTTGACTCTATAAGGTTGAGAATGCATACAATCGAGTTTATTATTTATTAACAACCTACATCGTCGAACATTCATCCAAGTATTTGGTCAGAATCGTTCAACATTCACCCAACTATTTGGTTCGGAAGTACGGTGCTGATTTTGGTGTACAATTCTGAGAAACTATCAAATTATTGATTCTCCGTCACAACTATTAACCTGTTCACCATTTTCATTTCACTATTCATTTCATTCATTTAACTTATCACGGTTTAAATTCAAAATGAAACTCTACGCTTCGTATATTTGTCGTATATCTACGCTTCTGGGCCATCGTAAATTTCCTTTTTGTTAGAGGACACCTCAGCGAGGTAACAATATTGCAACGGACGCGAGTGACATCTCTGAGTCAGTTACATAACGTAGTATTTACGGTAAATAAAAAACAAAAGGAAATTTACGTTGACCTAGAATCAGGAACATTGAGCAAAATTTCGTGAACAGAAAGCGTGCTCAATCAGATTGATTTAAAACCGCAACACGTTAAAACCAGGAAAAAGTGAATAAGTGAAATAGTTTGTGAAAGTAGTAGTGAAATAAAAATGGTGAACAAGTTAATTTTTGTGATGCTAATAAACTTTGGTGAAAATAAGGATTGGAATCCTTACTAGGAAGGATCGGCGCACCATCAGTGACCTCATGAATTATTTGGATGACGAGTGGAGGGTGAAGTCTTGTGAAAATCGATTAAGCCGTTTTAAACAAAATGGTCTTCCGTGAGTGCTGAAGGTTTGAATAGATTTATGGCTCGTGAGTGTTGTGATGTCCTTCTTATGTATATTATTCATAAGTCAAGTCAAATCGTACTCTAACGTCTTTTTCTCTACCCTCATTGATCGTGCCAACATAATGTGTGTATAGTGAACCAAAACCAGTTAGTCAGCGCCTTCGACATGTATACAAACAATATCTTCATTACACTAACGTAATCCGACATTTCCAGTTTCTTATAAAATTTATCGTACACAACTCAATACCATCTTCACATAACTGACAGAATCTGTACCTTCTTGATTTCATTCAAACATGAATATAAAATTAGATTCACACAAACGTAAATCTCATTTCCTGTTCCATTCATCCATCATTGCTTGTATGATCCCGCAATATATCTCAGCTAATTTCAACGGTATAGCAACACTATACGGTATCCTATAATAAATACAAAATTTCCAGTTTCATTTTCAACAGGAAAAACCAAATCTTCTAAATAAAATCTAGTATATCGTCTTATAAGATGAATGGAGAAATTGTATATTTACACTAATATTCTGTATATAGCTGTAAATATTGTGTTGTTCTGTGACAAAAGACAAAACAGACACACAAACAGACGGAAAAAAAACTGTCGGACAGAATAAAATAAATGTGATTTTAAGTTGATAACGCGTGAAGTTACAGTTATACAGATAACAGTCTGAATTTCTTATTACATACACTTTTGTCTATATACATACATCTCTAATATTCTTAAATACAGAAACGAATGCTGTGTTGTTATCCTTTTGCTCATCCCTCTCAATCCACACTTGTGTTTCGTATATCAAAATCCACCTTCTTATCCACACTCATTCGAATCGTAATTCCAATGGAATACGAAAGTATTTTATATATTTCCCATTTTCCGTCCCATCATCGAATAACAAAAAAAAATTTCAATGAATTCTTTGTGTGTATCGGGAATGAGTCGCACAAAGATAAAGAAAATGTATGTATGTATGAACAACCAAGAAGGGAAAATAAGGATTTTATTTTTGGAAAATGGTAACATTGTCACTGTGATTTTATATATTCTTAAGACGATAGTCAACGTTTTTTGCTTCTTAGTCTTCTTGGTATTTCATGTTTTTTTTTTATTTTGTCTTTTAATTTTATTTATTTATTTTGCTTCTTAAATCTGCATAAAATAAGATGAAATCTAAGACTCTTTTATGATGCAAATATATAATGTTTTGAATTTAAGAGATATATTTCTACATTGAAATGGGACAGATTTATTCACGTATATGAATTTATTTGATGTTTATTTCACAGTAAATTGGGACAACCGACATCTTATTGTAATCAAACGGTCTTTCTTATATGTAGGCATTGCAGAACTTTATGAGATCTACAAGGTGTCCTAGTAAGACTTTCGGATTTAAAAATTTAACAAACCAAAACTGCTTAAAATTATACAAATTGGAACAACAGGCAACTTCTTATAATAAAACGGTCTCTCATGTATATAGGCATTGGAGAACTATATGAGATTTACAGGGTGTCCCAGTAAAAATTTCATATTTATAAATTTCAAAAAATCAAAACGGATAAACATAATGTAAATTGGGTTAACCGATATCTTATTATAATCGAACGCCCTCTTATATATTAAAACTGTATGAGACCTACAGGGTGCTCAGTAAGAAGTTTAGATTTAGAAATTTAATAAAAACAAAACGGCCTAATATAATGTGAATTGGGCCAGCAGAAATCTAATTGTAATCAAACGGGCTTTACTTTATATTGGCATTGAAGAACTGTATAAGATCTACAGGGTGTCCCAGTAATAAGTTCAGATTTACAAATTTTATAAAACCATGACGGGTAAAAATAATGTAAATTGGGACAACCGACATCTTATTGTAATCATACGGGCTATCCTATATATAGGCATGGAAGACATGTATAAAATCAACAGGGTGTCCCAGCAATAAGTTCAGATTTAAAAATTTAATAAAACCAAAACGGCTCAACAGTAAGTAAAATGGATCAATCTTGATGTTATTGTAATCGAACGAGCTCTTCTATATATAAGCATTGATGAACTGTATGAGATCTACAGGGTGTCCCAGTAAGAATTTGAAATTTAGAAATTTAATAAACCTAAAACAGCACAATATAATGTAAATTGAGACAGCAGAAGTCTTATTATAATCAAAAGGGCTTTTTGATATACAGGCATTGATGTACTGTATGATGCCTATACGGCGTCTGAGTCAGAAGTTCATATTTAAAACTTTAATAAATCCAAACGGGTTAATACAATGTAAATTGGGGCAACCGACATCTTATTATAATCGAACGGTCTCTCTTATCCTATGTAGCAATTGAAGAACTTTATGAGATCTACAGGGTGTCGCAGTAAGAAGTTCACATTTAAAAATTTAATAAAATGACAATATAATGTAAATTGGGACAATTTCAATGCCTATACGGACTCCGCTATATATAGGCATTGAAAAACTGTATGAGATCTACAGGGTGTCTCAGTAAGAAATCAAAATCAAAAACTTTAATAAACGGATTAATCTGATATAAATTGGGACAACCGACATCTTATTGTAATCAAACTCTACTTTATATTGGCATTAGATCAACTTCCACCAACCTAGTTGAGTTTACTAGCATTACTACTAAAGCTATAGAAAATCATCAGCAAATTGACACCATATACACTGACTTCAGTAAAGCTTTTGACTCCATTCAACATCGCCAGATATTGATATAACTTGACAATTTTGGTTTTTCGTCAATGTTTGTCAAATGGTTTCAATCTTACTTAACGAAGAGATACCTATTTATTGAAATAGCTGGTGAAAAGTCCAATCCTATTTTGGCAAAATCTGGAGTTCCCCAGGGTTCAAATATTAGTCCCCATCTCTTCCTGATATTTATTGACGACATCACTAAAATAATTCAACACTCTTCCGTGCTTTTATTTGCTGATGATCTTAAAATATTTCGAACAATTAACGATAGAAGTGACTCTTACAAGTTTCCAGAGGATCTTGATTTGTTCATGGTGTGAAGTGAACCAGTTAAAACTCAACATTCAAAAATGCAGGATAATGTCATATCATAGGAAAACATGTCCAACTATTGCCAATTATAATATCTATGGAATACTAATATAACGCGTCACCACAATTAAAGATCTAGGTGTAACATTTGTCAGTGATATTTCATTATCCAGACACATCGATCAGAGTATATCGAAAGCCAATTTCATGTTCGATTTTCTTCGTCGCCGAGATTAAAGACCAAAATGCACTTTTTGTATTATACTTTGCATACATAAGATCTCAGCTTGAATATTCAGTAGCAGTTTGGTGTCCCCATAACGCTGACCACATTAATTGAATTGAGGGTGTACTAAAGCGGGTCTTACTCTTTATTATGAAAAAAACATACTGGAACTGCAACTAGAATTTACCATTCCATGAGAACCTGGCCCTCTTACCACCTTACACTGTACGCTGTAAAGCATATAATTTTGGAACTTTGGTTAACATTGTGCAAGTTTTTTGGGAAATATACTTTTGGGCCATGTAGAATCTCCTATTATTCTTCAGAACATTAAGATAAACGTGCCCAGTAGAAATCTTCGTCTGCACAAGCTGTTAAAACTTGAAAAACATCGTACTAATTACGGCGAAAATGAACCAATCAATATCATCGCCAAATTTTTTACCGATGTTGAGCACTTACTCGAGTTTGGACTGTCTAACGGACAGTTTAACATCAAATTAAAACAGCACTTCAGACAATTATAATTTTATATACTTAATTTTAAATTTTAAATTTTACTTTCCTTAAAAATCTTAATTTTCTATCATTCAATCTTAAAATTTAAATTTCTTCTCTGAAATCCTAAATGTATTTGATTCTACATGTTGATTTCTTTAAATTAAAATAAAATAAATAAAATAAAAAGAACTGTATAAGATCTACAGGGTGTCCCAGTTATAAGTTCACATTTAAAATTTAAATAAAACTAAAACGACTTAATATAATGTAAATTGGGACAAAACAAATATGATTGTAATCAAACGGGCTCTACTATATATTGGCATTGAAAAACTGTATGAGATCAACAGGGTGTCCTACAAAGAAATCAAATTTAAAAAATTTAATAAAACCAAAACGGAATAATCTGATGTAAATTGAGACAACCGATATCTTATTGTAATCGAACGTGCTTGCTAATACATGGGCATTGAGATGTATGAGATCTACAGGGTGTCGCAGTAAGTAGTTCACATTCAAAAATTTTATAGAAATCAAAACGACTTCATATGCTGTAATTTTACACAACAGACATTGGTAATCAAACGGTCTCTGCTATAAATAGGCATTAAAGAAATGTATAAGATTTACAGGGTGTCCCAGTAAAAAGTTCAGATTTAGAAATTTAATAAAACCTTAACAGCTCAATATAATGTTAATTGGATCAACCGACATGTTATTGTAATCGAACGAGCTCTGAAGAACTGTATGAGATCTACAGGGTGCCCCAGTCAGAAGTTCATATTTAAAAATTTAATAAAACCATAACGGATAAATATAATGTAAATGGGTGAAACCGACCTCTAATTGTAATCGAACGGGCTCTTCTTTATATTGCCATTAAAGACCTGTATAAGAGCTACAGGGTGTCCCAGTTATAAGTTCACATTTAAAATTTAAATAAGACTAAAACGACTTAATATAATGTAAATTGGGACAAAACACATGTGATTGTAATCAAACGGGCTCTAGTATATAAAAGCATTGAAAAACTGTATGAGATCAACAGGGTGTCCCACAAAGAAATCAAATTAAAAAAATTTAATCAAACCAAAACGGAATAATCTGATGTAAATTGGGACAACCGACATCTTATTGTAATCGAACGGGCTTGCTAATACATGGGCATTGAGATGTATGAGATCTACAGGGTGTCGCAGTAAGTAGTTCACATTCGAAAATTTTATAGAAATCAAAACGACTTCATATGCAGTAATTTTACACAACAGACATTGGTAATCAAATGGTCTCTGCTATATATAGCCATTGGAGAACTGTATAAGAACTACAGGGTGTCCCAGTAAAAAGTTCAAATTTAAAATTTGAATATAACCAAAACGGCTTAATATAATGTAAATTGGGACAAATCGATATGTTACGGGCCCTGCTATATATAATCATTGAAGAACTGTATAAGATCTACAGGGTGTCCCAGTATGAAGTTCAGATTTAAAAATTTAATAAAACCAAAACGGCTTAATATAATGTAAATTGGGATAGCAGAAATCTTATAAATCGAACGGGCTCTCTTATATACAGGCTTTGATGTACTGTATGATGTCTACAGGGTGTCCCAGTAGGAAGTTCAGATTTAAAACTTTAATAAATCCAAACGGCTTAGTATGTTGTAAATTGGGACAACAGACATCTTAATGTAATCGAACGGGCTCTACTTTATATAGAACCTGAAGAACCGTATGACATTTACAGGGTGTCCCAGTAAAAAGTTCAAATTTAAAAATGTATACTACCAAATCTATTCTTTTATTTGAAAATACAATCCTTCTGGTTATTTGTTAAAAAATGGTTTCATTCAAATGGGAGCCGTGGTTAAAATTGACGTTCTCCTTTCGACCTGCCAATTTATAAGCAATGGCTGCTTTAATACTGGCTTTCAACAACTCAATTGTTTGTGGATTGTCCGAAAAACTGTTGTCGGCACCCCACAAATAAAAATCCAAAAGCTTCATATCATAACTGCTTGCCGGACAATTCACGTTATCATGTCGACTGATAATATGTGGCATGTCACACACACCATGTTACTGGAACCAAAAAGTCCAAACCAATATGTGGCGGTAGTTGATTCCGTTAGCCAAAGCGGTTATGCTAATATATAGTACAATAATGCCGCCACGCCACAAGCCGTACCCAACATTAACATACAATGGATGCATAGGCTGTTCCACATACCTATGTGGATTTCCGATCTCAAATTGGACAATTTTGTTTACTTTACGAATTCACTGAGATGGAAATGCGCCTCATCCGAAAAGATGCTTTTTATCATCAATTTCGAGTTTGTCGCAGGCCCATACAGAAAATCGATTTCAAAACGGATGTTCACGGGGATTCAATTCAACTTTATAGGGCCACAAACCATGACCGTTAGCTAGAATTCTTTCTTTCCGATGCACGATAACGCCAATTTTCAGCAACAAACACTACAAAGCACGGGTACTCGTTTTACTGTTGACAGGTAGCCCGTATCACTTTTTGAGTACAAATAAAAACATAGAACACTTAGGGTTTCAGTTTGAATTAAAGAGCGACAAGTTATAATCAGGACAAGAGATAAAAAAATGAAAAGTGAAAGTAGTAGTGGAATAAAAGTGATAGACAAGTTAACTGTTGTGATACTAATAATTGTGAAAATATTGACGAGGCATTTTTATTCCAGCTTTGATATATTCAGTGATCGAACCTTATTTGGGTTGCAATCCCTATACTAGGAAAAATCGGCATGCCATCTTACATCAGTGACCTCAAGAATTCGATGGATGTGGAGAGGAGGCGATGTATTGTAAAAACCGGTTAAGCCGTTTCCATCCTACGAATTTCCCGAGATGGAAATGTCTCGCACGAAAAGATGATTTTTTGAGAAAAATCCTCATCAATTTCGAGTGTGTCGCAGACCCACACAGTTACGGTCACAAACCAAGATCTTTACGCAGAATTCGTTGCGTGGAAGACTGACTGATGTTCCGATGCACGATGACGTATTGAGATTCTCGGCAACCGGAAAAATGCACATTTTCGGCAACCGTGGCTGAACGAACACGACGAGTTTGAGTACGCGTTGAATTGTAGACTAGATAGCCCGTCTCACGCACTTTCCCCGCAATCTTCTTAACACCATTGGATGTAAGTCCCATGCGTTAACCATATTTTGAACGATATAATATACTGAGTTTCGATCAAAGAAAAAAATTACATTAGTGTTGCCAGAACCAAAACTCTCGATATGTTAAATCTGACCCGGATAATGGGACACCCTATACATTCCCAGATAACTAACTACTATACAAATTTAACACTTTGCCACCAATGTAAATATGTTCCGGGACAAAATTTATAATTATTTTCGACATCATAAAAATTAATTCTGGCACCAGGCGGATAAATGTCTGTCGAATTATGTGTTTTTTATTTTTTTTAATTTTATGGTTATGTTCTGATTCCGGGGGTACATGTACATACGATTTTTTTTTTGTATCAGAATTTAATGAAATTCAAACGCACGTCTTTAAAACGAACACAAAAATTAAACGGCAACAAAAAAAACCAAATTACTACACCACAAGAGATTGGGGTTCTGATTTGGTGATGATAAGGCAGGTTTTTGGTATTTTATATTTTGTGTGTGTGTATACGGGATGCTGCTATACGACACTTGTATATATATTTAGTTCATAACACTTTCTGAATTGGTAGCTGAAAAAAAAAACAATTCAAATAATTTGTTGTCGCCTTCGAGGTTTAATCTCATTTCGTACATACAAGCAGCGGTTGAATATTGTTTTTTTGCCATCAATCGTGTTGTATCTTTATTATCGAAGATAAATTGCTTGACACTATAACGAAAATTTCGGAAAAACATTTGTTCGGATATTATAGCAGAGCAGGCAGGTATACACTAATTTAGATAGTTGATTTTGATAAGGCCAAAAACTAAATAAACATTATCGGTATACGAGAATGGCAGCAAAAAAATCAACTTAATGTTGGCAAAATCAATGTCTGCGTATATACAGAGACGGTTGGTGGGCAAAGAACGATCCGGCACAAAAAAAAGGTCGTAAATCAAATTATAAATCCTCACCTTGTCAAAATGATTTTCGCTTCTATATATAAAGATTTTCTTCCTGTTAGGCAATCAGCAGTTTATTTTCACTCGAAATTTTCTTTGTGCCATGGCTTTTGTGTTGTTATTTGTTGAGATAATTTTCCGAAGGATAAATCCATTTTCGTTATAAAATTAGATAAAATTTAGAGAATAATATCCTTTTTGATAAAATGGATTTTTCTCGTTATTTTTTGGATATGGACCAGTAGTGTGGGTGTGTAGTGTATATACATGATCCTAAAGTAGTTTTTAATGTTGGATGTTTTGTATGTGTAGACGTATAGAAAGCATATTTGACGTTTAAAAGAATTATGTGCTTTCTTTATAACAGATTAGTAGTGTCATATCTTTACTTACTTCAACGTGTGATCTTTCAATGTTTTGCGATGCTGCTATCAGATTGTGAAAATAAAAAACTTGGTTGTGAAGTCATTATAGGAAACATATTAAAATTGTTGGCCATTGTTGGCCCGTATTATGCCACCAACCTGACATTGGCGTCGATATCTTCGTCTACCGCAAGGCGGCTCTTCAAAGATTGCTGTATCATTCGGTTCGAATCAGCATGCAGAACGTGACCAAATCAGCGTACTCGATCTTTTGATTTCATGCACGATATCAGGAATTCGCATTAAATTCCTGATCTCAGATAGTAGGTCAGAAAAATGTTCACGCCATGTATATCGAGCACCGCATCGACGTTAACACAGAGATTTCCATCCTGGCACCGAATGGGAGGTTCAGGTGACCGACGTCTTAAAGTATGGTGCATTTTGGTGAAACCACGCGATTTGTGAACATTGCTGAGTTGTTGTACTTCTAAGACATTAGCCCTCCACCATTCGTGCTTCTTCTGTGTACAAATGCGTTTAGTTGTCCTTCTAGCAAGAACTGCTTTGTTTCGTCTTCCAATGGTAAACCGAGTCGGCGCTTCACTGTAGGCAATATTTTGTAGAACTCGGGATGGATTCCGAGAATGTGCTGGGTCGCATCGACAGCCGAGATTTTCTATACTTCCCAGACACTGTTCACTTCATCAGACTGGTAATTAGATCGCTAAATGCCATTGCCTACAAGATTGCTATTTTCGTTACGTGTTTTCATCTATCAGACCTTCACAGGTGTTCTCCCTGACCTGTATGAAAATTTGCAGTAACCAGATAATGGTCACTGCCTAAGAATTTTGTTGAAGACCAAAAGAGATCTCATGTCTTGGACAACCCGCACCATACCTTTAGAAACCAATAAATGGTCAACTTGGCTTCGGGATGTTTTACGCGGATATGTCCATGTTTCCAAATGGCTGTTTTTATGAGAAAAGAATTTACTTGGCACTTTGAGATCATGAGCGATCATTCTTTCAGGAGTACAGACCTATATTATTACATAAGTCAGTCGGATTAATGACAGATATAGAGGTCATCAGATTATCCAAATTATTGTAAAATGAGTCTTTATCTTGCGTTTGGCTTACATCGGTGGGCGCAAGTACACAATTGACAGATAGGCTGATCATATGTGCAAACGAAGAACATTCGATTATCGACTGCCTGAAAGTCCAGTACAGCCTTTGTTACGTGTGGTCTAATAAGAAATCAAACTCCAAGATTTCCGAGGTCATCTCCATTGTGTAGCAACTTATTGCCTTGGGACACATGTGCTCCACTTTTAGGCCATCGAATTTCTTGGATTGCTACGAGTTCCAGTCGATAATCTCCTTCAATTCAGCCAGATTAAGGTGCCAACGACAAACTCTGGATACTGTGGTGGTATTCTATGGTTCTCATGTTTCATTTGTAATATTTATGAAACATGAATGCCCCCACCCACAGGACTAATTACAGTGTTACGGAATTACAATGCTTTGCTGCCATTATGCCTATTGGACAATCATTATCTTCCTTATCCTTCTGAACAAGTACGGCTCCGATGCCTGTTGAGCCCATCGCAATGGGCTTAGGAAGGATAGTAAAGCCTAGGAAGGAAAGTATCGGTTAAACCGACGATGCCACCCAGTGACACCCAAAAATCTCCGTATTTGCCGAACCGTTCAAGGAACTGGAAATTCCGTAATGGTCCTAACCTTATCTAAACGACAGGCAACATCCTCCACTAACGAAAGGAACTACTGGAATGTGTCACTTGTGACTAACAGATCGTCTAAATATACAAACACCTTTAATTGTAAATGAGGTAGAATCACTTTGTCCAGTGATCGGAATAAAGTTTGAGGGGCACTTTATGAAAAAAACATTACTTTGAAGTGTTTTAGGGGGCGTCCGAGATGACAAACGCGGGTTTCTCTCTTGATTCTAAGTTCAAAGGATTTGCCAATAAGGCATGCCTTGGATTGAAACCAGAAATGACGCGTTCTGTCCAACCTACCCAAAAATCCATCACATCATTCCGCAGCTTTAAATTATTCCGATTTAGAAATCATTTAAAATACAAAAACTACAGAGCAAAGTTTTACAATCATTAAAGCAGCGTATTGGCAATTTCTCAGGCTTAGTTTGTCATCTTCTTCATATAAAAGAGCGTTTAACTCGAGTTTCCGTGATAAACGACGTCAAAACTAGTGCCGAAGTATTTAATGAAAAATGTCAAGCAATAATTGAAATGGTTGAAAAGAGGCTAGAAAACCCTGATTTAATGGAGCAATCCAATGCTGCAACTATTTCAGTTACTGAAGTGTTTCCGTCTTCAGCATCTACTCCTCACCGTGAAACGACCATTCAAGTTGGTAGCTCAGGAGATCAAAATCCTCAATTCTAACAAGTTTCTTATGACATAAACTGAGAGAGAAATAATCAGAACAAATAAAATTAACGCGGAAGTTATTTACCAATTCATAAATGGAACGTGGCCTTCGATGGTTCTGCTAAGGGTATGGCAGTAAAGAAATGTCTGTAGAACGACTAGCGTTAACGCATAAGGTTGATCTTCAACAACTAGTAAATGACAACCGTCCTGCTCAATGGAGTAGTTGCTGAACCATATTGGTTGACACTAGAAACTTACCCAAATTGAAATTGGCTCGAATTACGCAATTCCTTTCTTCACAGGCTTCAGAATCGACGAACGAAGATGGATATTTGTTAACTAATAGATAATCGAAAACTAAGACGTGAAGAGTTGTTTATGGACTTATAGCTAATCTTTTGAGAGTTCCTCTTGTTGAATATGATCTGGTAGAGATGCTGAGAAATAATATAAGACTGATAGCACACCTGGCCGGGAGAGTAGTAGTTAATCTTTCGGAGTTTGTAAAAACTTGTCTAACAACTGAAAACGCCTGGAAGTAGGTTTAATATGTGCCTACATGCAAGTGCAACCCCGTCGCATTCATGAAATTCAAGAGATAAATCAAGAGATCGTATCATGCCACCAATCTAACTCTACCGGTTTCGATCACGAGTCCGTTCTTCATACTATTGTAAAAACCAGAATATGCCACAAGCGACGGTTGATTCCTTGACCACTTCATCAATCCATTTCACATTAGGGTCGTTGTGTAACTTCTCGTTGGTTACGTAGCGGTAAGCACTCGTTATGGCACGTAGAAAAGTGTTTTGGCTGCGTTGAATAATTAAACGATTTGATTGTTTAGTGCAGCACTATAGTTGGACACCATACGTCCAAATTGATTATAGTTATTGATTTGTAGATCAGGCGTTTACTCTGCCTTTTGTCTAACGTCGTATTTATAGTTCAAGCTTGATTGAAGATGCAATCCAAGATATTTATCAGTTAGGTAATAATAAGCAAGTTACTTTACGCTATGACTATTCCTATTTGCCACACTCACAACTTAACAAGCCAGTATGACTTCATTATATCTAGTCAAAATCATCTATGCACTAGAACAATTGTCTGTCTGTACTGAATACCTGACAAAGAGACATCTTACACCGAATATAACATAAAACTTTCGTGATTTAAAGGGAACAGTGTATTTCTCAACCAATTATACGATTCTAAAGAATAAGATAATATGATAACGTATTTAACGTAAACTTTAAATTATTTATTTCAGTTTAAAAATATTTATTGTTTTTGTATTTTATTCTACTTCCTGCTTAATATGTCTTAATAGTAAAACAACAGTTACCTGAGCGTACACGTATATATGTATCCATGCATCCATAAGTAAAAGCCAAAATTAAGAAACAAAAAGAAAACTTTTCCCAGTTCTCGAATGTATACATACACAGGTACAAAAAAATTATGTTGCTTTATATAAAGTGAATTTCAGGTAAGTTAAGAATTCTCGTCTATACACCGTCTTAGGATTTCAACTGTGATTACATTGAAATACAAGAAATGAGTTTCGTTTTGTATGTATACAAACACACACACACACAAGCAAACAAAACGAAAAGTTTTTTTTTTTTTTAATTTTAAATGCTTTTTCATCTTAACTTTTGTCTATAGACGAGCTACATAAAAGTTGTGTTTGTGTACACAGTAATTGCACGTTATTTAATAATTTTGAAATGTGTACGCTGCTCCAAATTGAAAAACCTTAAATTTATTTATAAATCGACAGTGGTGGCCTGATTTTTATAAGGGGAGCCCTAGGCAGTGGATATTGAACGTGGCCATCATCAACGAGCATGAGCTTTTATACTTATCCGCGCCCACGTTCCAAACGTTCATTCAAGAAAACTACTCTGTTTAATACTCTTGCACAATTTCTGAGTATTAGCTAGAAGACTGCCTGCAGTCATGGGTACCTATATCCTTTTTCCTCACTATTATCACTAGCCTTGGTTCAGCTCTACCACAGAATAGAGAATATTGACGGTTTACAATGATATGTACCTTTTTTTCATTTTTGAAGAGCTAGGGTTGTTGTGTCTTCAAGTTGTAATGATAGTTACTTTTAGCTTGAGCAGTAGTATCCCGGTGAAGAAAGAGATAATACTTGAGAGTGTAGAGCGCGGATACTAGTGTCTGGATGGCGGAACTGGTGCTTACGTGGCGGAGCATAAAGGACTACTAGCGCAGATGGTAGTTGTACCATATAGCAATACCAACAACGGATTAGATGCAGTCGTTTTTGAACCCACTGCTAGGTCAACAACAGCTAACTTGTAACTAACTTGTAACAACTGTAACAATGAGACAGGAAGAACAGCAGCTGGTCGATATCCTAGCTAAAAACATCAGCATATGTAAACAACATGAAGAGCTGTTACACAATCAAGAGGAGTAGTAAAAGTCACTAAACGAAGGGTTGTTACAACAACAGGAAAACTACAGCCTTCGGAGTACGAATAGAGAAGTAGTTGGTGTCAAGCTGATGTAAAGTTCAGAAACTTGTCGACGCTAAGTTACAAAATTGAAGTGACAAAGAATCGAATCGAATAGATTTATAAACATATAAATCCCAAAATGTCAATGAAGAACCAACCTGGGAAAATGTTCATTACAGCCTTGTAGATGGAAACTAGGAATCGCCGATAGTGCAAACCTGTATGGGTAACCGAGTAACTAAATATAGAAAATGGACAGTATGAGGGAAGATCCAGTACGGATTTCTTAAAGATAAATGCCGCCTGGCAGAACTAGATGTTGGAAATGTGGAAAGCTGGAAAATCTTTAACAAAATTGTACACCATAATGGATAGTTCGAGTTAGAAACAGAATCTTCAAACAAGAAATCGTGGTAGCAGAAGTTGAAGACCATATAATCGCCCTCGATTTTATGAAACTGAATAGTTTGACAGTTCGAGTAGTCAATGAAATAGAAACTGAAATTCCGGGAGGACAAAATCAATTATATGGTCCAGGCATCAGAACAACAAGAGTTAATAACAACTTTGAAGGGACTATAATGGTCTGCTGAATACTAGTTGACGCCATAAAAACAGCGGTACCAGTTCAACTGATAAGCATGTCCAAATCAATGGACGATATTATAAGCTGTATGTACAGAAACAAAAGAAGAGATACGAACAACTCAGTAAATCAGCGAGCCCTACACGATCTAAACACCAGCAACGTCTTCTCGAAAGAAAGAGGATGAATTGTGTTGGAAGGACGAATGAGGTCCGACAAAAAATCAACGCTAGAAATATTCTTTCCATTAAGCAACCAGCGCTGTTCAAGAAGATGGAAAAGAAAGGAGACATAACACCATCCAAAAATTTTAAAGAGTTCAGCAGTTGTCTCAATGAAGATAAATGCGGTTTTGTGAGAACTATTATTCATCACCACAAACAGTTATCTATTACCACGAATCGGTGACCAGCCTCATACTTTGTAAAGAGCAAAATGGTTCAGTGAATTGGGTACCAGAAGATTGAAAGAAAACAGAGTTCACGACAGGCAACGGATTATGGGAAAACAATGTGATGCCATTCGCGGCTAAGTAATGTTCCGGCAACTTTCGAGTGACTGCTGGGACAGATTAACATGGAACTCTTGTCTTGTTTACCTCGATAACATCATCATAATATAGGTCACACGTTTCAGTAATACCTAAGTAACTCGGAAGAGATGCTGCAAAGAATCAGGAACGAGAATATGAAACTCAACCTGGAAAAATGCAGGTTGTTTCAGGAAGAAGTCAATTATTTAATGTCACATTACTACGGAAAACGGAAACACCACAGATCCAGACAAGGATAAGTAGACTGGTCAGTGCTCAGAAAGTTTAACCTACAAAGATCTCAGATGCAGACCGACAAAGTTTTTCTGGGATTATGCACGTAGTACAGGAAATAGTAGAAAATTTTGAAACCTATGTTAAGAGCCTATACATAAACTGACGAATGCTCTCCCTATATATAAACTTATCCAATACAAGAAAAGTTATTCTTTGGAAAAACACATGGCAATGAGGATATTTTGCATAAGATTGCAAGTCAAGCTGCAAGGTCAAGGAAAGACAAACGTTGGAGGTGAAGAGAATGATATCTAATGAAGGAACAACAAAAGGATGCAGACATAGTTTAAGTTATAAGTTGGTAAAAGAAAGATCGCAGACCTGCATGGAATACGAGAGGCTCTATTAAATACAGATGTTTAATTCTACTGGGTTCAGTGGTACTCATTATACTTAGATATCGATATCCTGAAAATTAGATGCTTCAATATAACGTCAGAGTCTGATAGAACTGATAGCTATTAATATAGAGGGGACATTACCAGAGACAACATAGCATTTGAGCTACTCACGGACCAAGAAGGAAACTTTGAATCAAAACCAATCAATACTCTTAATACTTATCAATAATCCTAATCCGAACAGGAGCAAAGTCGTAACTGTACGTTAAAAGATTTTGGAACCACCTGCCACACATGTTGAACAAAATAATCACAATATGTTAGGTCGAGTACTATGATTGGCAGTTATACAAGGTGGGTCAAGGAAAGAACCATTATATTTATGAAAGTATAACAAACATAGGTTACATAATTAAACCTGATGGTTCGTGGACCGATTCCAGTGAGGAATCCCTCAAGATTCTCATGGACACTCACTTCCCGGGTAGTTTGGAAAACTCGATGGAACTTAGAGCGTCGGGGAAAGCTTGTTCGCTGCGCGCACCGGCTATCGTAAACAAAAAACGAATTCTGTGGGCCATAAAAGAGTTTAAGCCGTACAAATCGGCTGGACTGGGTCGGATTATACCGGCAGAAATCCAGAACAACTCGGGGATTATCCTACCGTGGTTGGAGGCGATCTTTAAGGGTTGTTTAAAATTGGTCTGCATTCCTAGGCAATTGCTGGAGGTCAGGGTGGTTTTTATTCCGAAAGCGGGAAAAGATTCGCATGGCTATCCAAAGGACCTACGACCTATAACATTATCATCTTTTCTGTTGAAAACCCTGGAAAGGCTGGTAGAAACACGTATAAATATGAACTTAAAACAGGAGAAATGGTTAGTCTCTCAACATGCGTACTGTAAGGGTAATTCGGTAGATACGGCCCTACATGCCTTGGTACGCACAATTAAGTGATCAACTCACTTAAAGGAGTATTGTATGGTAGTTTTTCTTGATATTGAGGGCGCCTTTAATAACGTTCAGACAGATGCAATCCTGAAAGGATTATCGTTCATGGAAGTGGAATCCTCCATAATCAAGTTGATCAGTCATATGCTGGGAAGCAGGACTGTAAACTCAGAGTTAAGGGAGGCAACCATAAGTAGGCGAGTGGTTAGGGAACCCCACAGGGAAGAGATCTGTCCCCTTTTCGCTGGAACATGTTGATCAATGGATTACTTCTGGAGTTGGAGAGGGAGGGTATAGGAGTGGGTGCCTACGCTGATGACTTGGCGATCATGGTATCAGGTAAATTTCAACCAACCATAAGGAGGTAATGCAGAATGCGCTTCTTATTATTACAAGATGGGCCAGTAAATGTGGATTGAAAGTCAATCCATCTAAGACTGAGCTGGTACTCTTCACTAAGAAATATAAAAGTCCGGCAGATGACCCACCTTGATGGCACTAAACTGGCCTTTCCTGATAAAGCGAGATTTCTGGGTGTAATCTTAGATAGTAAACTAAGCTGGAAGCCGAACATCGTGGAGAGAATCAGCAAAGCTATACGACGTCGATGTATTCGTGTAGGAGTGAAATAGGCAGGCGTTGGGTTCTCAGACCGGAGCTGCTACACTGGCTCTACACTGCCGTAGTAAGACCCGTTCTTATGTATGAAGTGAGTGTTTGGTAGCCAGCACTGGATAGAGTAACCTATAGAAAGAAGTTAGAGAAGGTGCAAAGGATGGCCTGTATGTTCATAAGCGGGGCACTGAAAACAACACCTACTCAGGCCTTAGCGGTCATGTTACACCTTCTTCCAGTAGATATATATGACAAAGAGATGGTGGCAAACACAGCCACAAGACTAACGGCCTTGTCTCAGTGGAAACACCTTCAGGCAGGTCACTCGACAATAATTGGTTCGCTAAAGAAGGAAATGGCAAACCTTGACTATACACCGATATTATGCTTCGAAAAGGCTTTTCAAACCTTAATCCTTTCAAGAGAATTCTGGGGGAATAAACTAGCACTGAAAACCGAAGCTATACAATTTTACACGGACGGCTCAAAGCTAGATGGTAAGGTCGGAGCTGGGCTGTTCTGTGGAGCATTAAATATTAGCACTTTCGTTCGTCTCCCTGACCACTGCACTGTGTACCAGGCGGAGATAATAGCGATTGAGAAAGCCTTGAGCTTCTTCAATCACTATTAACGTGATATCCAAGAGGGATATCACGATTTATGTGGATTTTCATGCGGCTATCAAGTCGCTGGAAGCAGTGCTGTTGAAGTCTAGGGTGGCATTGGGTTGCCACTCGTCTCTTAACGAGATGAGTGAACATTTCAATATTCAGATTATTTGGGTCCCTGGCCACTCTGACGTCGAGGGTAACTGCAGGGCAGACGAACTAGCTAGGCAAGGTACAACTCTTCAGCTGAAGCCTGAAAGGGCCAATGTGGGGAGGCCTACAGCGGAGCTTAGACTGGCTCTGAGGAAAAGGGCAGAAGCTTTAGCACTGGAGAGGTGGTCTAACACCCTCACATGCGAGAGGGCGAGACAAATGTGGCCAAGGCTGGATTTGAATCGCTCCAGGACTTTAATCTTTCTGGAGAGGAGATATCTAAGAAGAATAGTAGGAATATTAACGGGACACTGGAGGGAGAGACGCTTGTTCACTTCCTGTGCTCCTGTCCTGCACTGGCACTAAGAAGGCATTTACACTTGGGTAGGTATGCCCTTTTAAAGCTGCGCTAATTGTAGTGGGAGGTACCGGGTTCGAATCTCGATAGGGGCAGAATGCCGAAGTGAATTTTCACCATCTGATTTCGATCGGTGGTGTGACTGAACACATCTATGACACGTTGGGGTGTAAAATTAAGGGGCTAACCCATCTTCCAAGTCAGTGCCATAGGCTAGCATGGAGCTATGCATTGTGCAGATGGTTCTATATACGTAAATCGGACCTATAGCAGGTCCTCACTTTGGCTATCTAATGACGTAAAGTAGGACGTAAATAAGTGAAAGATCTAGGAGAGAGAGCCTGAGCCCCAAAACCAATTACAAAAGATAGAAACAGACAGACACCATCTGAGTATTTTAGACCGATACATATTCGAGTCTTACACAACCCCGGAACCCACTCAGAATTGCAGCACTGTAGTCGCAATATGTCAATAAACACTCTAGTATGTTACTGGGATTTCTCTAGAGACCTGTATTTCCTCTATATGAAAATACGCCTCTGAGTCGGAATACAAGAACTTGTTAACATATATGTGATGCTGCAGGTTCAAATGCATACAATTAAGCACAAAGTTTAATAACCCCGACCATAAATCAAATATTTAATTAATATTTATCCCGATAAAAGCTTAATTACTTTCGTAATTCGTTTCGTATATACGAAAACCCAAAACTAAACATACGAGTACATACACAAAATTGTTACAATTTTCAACAACACAAGAACTGGAAAATTTATTTAACGAAAGAAGGAAACATTATTAAAATGAAAAACTTTAACTTTTCGTTCTTATACATCCTCCATATAACAACAACTATATATATACCATATAAGACATATAATATAAGAAGAAATTAAAATTGCCTTTAAGTTATTCAAGTCACGTGTCGTGCTCGATATATGTATGTACTCGTATATCCAAATGTGCATACACTGTACATATCTATTTTTGGTTTTTCTGTTTTTATCTCATTTTTACCAGCACATGGTAATCGTGGAAATGGCAAAAAAAACCGTTGTTATAAAAATCTTTAAGACATTTTGACTTTAAACGTTTTTAACCGAAAGAGGTCAAGACATGTTGGTAAAAGTTTTTTTTCTCTCGGTAATCTAACAGTTTGAGTTCGATGTTTACAAAGGTTGTTAGTCTAGAATACTATATAGATTTACCTGCGGTATACGAATGATGTTGTCTATTGGCATTCGGTTGACTGATAGCGGATCGACATTTAACAGAACGTCTGTATATAATGTGCGGAGGTAATTGAAATATTTGATAACTTTTACTGATTAACGTATATATGAGTCACGTAACAATTTTGGTTTTTTGGAGGAAAGCCAAATCGGAGCCAGGAATATTTTATTTTTTATCAAGTTTATCCATGCATCTAGGTATGGTTGTCTCATTGTCTTACTTTAAGATATGCAAAATATAATCAAAGTATTTTGACATCTTCGGTCGGAAACCTACGATTTAATATTATCGATTTAGCCAGGTTGTATTATTAAGCTTATGAAGAAAGTACTTATCAGAAGAACATAAAACTTTGTTATATCTTGAATAGTCAACTATGCAGGATTAACTTTAACCATAAATGTGGAGAGAAACGATGGTTGGCATCTATTTCTACAACGTTTGTTGTAGTTTTGGCAACTGGCATCAAATTAAAAAAAAATACTTGCTTTATAAAACATTGGTTATAGTTTATGCTTCGGCAAAGGCGAACGTAAGCTAGAAAATTTCTTGGAGTTCTACACTTTCCTGCTTCTTGGAGTTTTATCCTTCTTTGAGTTCAAAGTGTCCTTCATCATCTAAACATTTTACCATTAATACCTCACCGATAAAACGACGCGTTTTTTAGATCAAAACCATCCATTGGATGTTCTGTTTGGCCAGTGCTTAGTGTAACTAAACCTTGCGATACTGAACGGGAAAAAATGATGATTCGAGAGAACCAGGCCTGACAAATAAAGAGAATACGATAACAGATTTTGATGGTGTCCTGGGCACGTGTCTCGTATCCCCGTGTTAGAACCAATTAATTTCAGAATACTCTACGAAGTCAAATTGTACTTTTACAAAAATAACTTGAATAGTGAGTCTCAATATTCAAGTACTGACCTTGCTTTCATTATGATGAAATCGAAGTCACTTGTAAAAATAGAAAGCTCTCCGTTGAGAGGTTCACGAAAAAAGAAAAAATAAGGGCAGAATTATGAGTTCCTTTATACATTCTTTATATTACTCTTGTGGGGAAATATAAAGAATGCGCAAATTGAGAAGAAACGGTCGAAATGGTTTAATCGACGATGACCCATTCCTCTCCAACATATAACGTTTAACTGAGTGAATGAAGACGGATGGGCACGTTCTTAAAACATCCTTAAAACAACTTCCCAAATTTTTAAACTACACAATTATAGACAACTACCCCAAATAATCACCCCATATACCTTTCCGCAGAGAACCGATACTTCAGTACAAGAAGGATATTTGTTCTCAAAATATCAGTTAAGAATATCTGAACATAAAATGAATTCTGACCATAAATCCCCACTTTTACTGAATACCCCCTATTCTCCGATATTGTATATGATTTATTTCCTCACTGTGGTGGGAACAATTGTTTTTTTCAAGGGAGACTCTATATCTGGTATTCAGTCTCTATGATAAGGCCAAAAACTTTCAACCTATAAGTCTCTTCCCGTTTCTCCCTTAATCTTTTATGTTAATTATTGTCTAGATGGCGCACCCGATCTTTTATGTCATTACATACCGACATTGAATAATTTTATAAAAAAAACAACCGCTTTCTTTATATGAGGTGTTTTACTAAATTCTGTCTCCTGCAATTTATTTGGACTAGATTTGTAAAACATCAATTGAGTGGGTTCATTTATTGATCACAACCAACTTTTTGCCGCGTTTTCCATAACCATTTGCTTTAAGTTTTTAAGTTCGTCAATAGTCTGAGGCTTGGCGTCCTCCACTTTGCTTTTCCTATACCACACAAAAAGAAGTCCAGAGAGGCTTATTCTGAAAATCTTGATGGTGTCTTTTTTTGACCTCAAACGTCCAGGGAATTTTAGTTGCAGTAAATGAATTGTTTGATTTTCAATGCGGAATGGCATCACAAAGTCTTGTTAAAACCAGTAACCAAACAGGTACTTATTGGTCATACAATGGCCGTATCATGAATCTCACTTGAATCATCCCTTGAATGTGCGAAATAGGCCTTTTCGGTGTTCAACTGTTTTTTCCAAAAAACAGGTTTGTTATCAATTATTCGTGCGACTGTTTGGCTAGATTTCAACCGATGTGGACGATCTGTCGGTTATTTCCTTTATGTTAATTGTAATTTACACGCAAATCGTCCTTTAAATTGCATCGTAATGTGGTTCCACTGACACCAAATGAACAACTATAGTCAAAGTATAGCGTCACCATTTCGCCCCGTTATTTCGTGTGAAGCGAGTCACGTTTCAAACCAAAACTGTACTGAACTGACGTTTCAAAGTTATTCAATATTAAAATACCAACATTAATGATGGCAGTACTCATACAACCTGTACTTATCAAACATCATGAAGCAGTCGGAGCATTTGAGCCGAATGCACTGCACAATGCGGAATTTTCATTTGAAACATTTCTAGACATTCGGAAGGTTTGTTTGATTTTTCCATTTTAACTGATTTACTGAAACTGAAAACAGTGATTCGGTAAATAATGGGTGGCTATAACGAAAGTCTCTCACTCGCTTGCAAATGCAAAGTTTGTCTGGACAATAAAAGAACTATGCACTGCAACATCGATAGGGGTGCATCTAATCTTCGACAGTCATAAATGGACCAGTCTCGTGTGGAGATGTGGTGAACTTTACCGATAGAATAATATGCTATTAACTGTAATCTGACTAGTATCGGTAAAATTATCTATTCATGTTTTCCATTCATATTATTCATTCAAAAAGTAACATCTTCTACCTGTGTATAGCCTGACCCTATGGTGATGTTATAGCTAATAAAATATCTAGACTGCACTTTTACATTAAGTACCAGAAAAGGTAGTATAGCCTTATTTCACGTCACTTATATACGTAATCTTGCTGGGCATTATCACTGGACATTAGTTATCTTAAACTTCATTGGGTTAAGTGTGAACCATTCATGCGGCTGTTTGACCGTTTTTCAAACGGACTATCTATCAGCAATATTTTTTGTGGTTATTGCACTTATCACGCAAATCATTCGTCAAAATGCACCGCAAAGTGGTTCCACTGACACCAACATGTTGAACACGGCGATGATAAAACCCTTTTGAGTTCTGGCCAACGCTTCCTCTAGCAAACGACGAATAGTGTTGTAAAAGGTGCCTGTTGGCCATGATATTTTCGACTATATGCACGTGGAGTGAACACAACTGAACGACTTTTTTCAAGTCACTTGGTTAATATTTGTCAAAATTATTCAATATTTAGTCCTTAAGAAATAGATTGTAAATCTATTAAAATTGCACTTTATGAAGTGGTCGGATAGTTTGAAAGGCGCTGAATAATTAATTAATTTAATTTGGAACGTGTCTGACCATTCTCCAGGTTTGTGGGTTAAAAAGCATCGTTTAGTGCTATGTACAGGAGCGGATTTTTCGTAAGTCTTTCAATAATTTGAGATTAATTCGATCTCTGTTGAAAGCAAGTATCTGCGTTGTGGTTAGATCAGGTCATAAACTAACCATATTGACGTAGATTGCAATAAAGCTTGGAATATTTACTGAAAATGTTCAGAAGTTCGGTTTCTGATCCACTTGCAAAGACATGTTTGTCTGTCGAAGTTATTCACACCACACTCACGGCAGTACTCGAAAGAGGTGCATCTAATTATAGGATCAGAATATATATATATATATATATATATATATATATATATATATATATATATATATATATATATATATATATATATATATATATATATATATATATATATATATATATCTATATCTATATATATATATATATAAAGGGTGTTTAAATTTTAAGGGCCGACGTTGAATGTGAACCTTAGTTGTGGTTTTTTCTGTCGTCGAGTTTTTTTCTGCATTTAATTTGACATTTCTCAATTTCAGACTAACTAAATTTGAATCATGGAAAGATACACAATCGAGCAACGCGTTAAAGTTATTCAGGCATATTATGAAAATGCTCGCTCAAATCAAAATGCATATCATGCACTTCGTGATTTTTTGGTCACCTTAATCGTCTAAATGTGCGTACAATCGGAAAAATCGTCCAAAAATTTGAGCAAGCCGGGTCTGTAGGAGATTTTAAAACACCAGTGAATGCTCGTACTGCAGAAAATATTGCTGCTGTTTGCGAAAATCTGGCTGAAGAGCCGTCCACTTCAACTCGTCGTCGTGTACAACAATTACACCTCTCACGCTCCTCGTTGATGAACATTATGCATAAAGACTTGCATCTACACGCTCAATGGGGTGCAATTGACTCTAGAACAAAATCCTCTTGACCATTCCAAACGTCATCAGTGGTCGGAATGGTGGCAAGAAATGGCAACAGAGGATGATCAATTTTCGAAGAAAATCATCTTCAGTGATGAGGCACATTTTCACCTCAGTGGATGCGTCAATAAGCAAAATTGCCGCATTTGGGCGAATCATAATCCAACAGTCGACAATGTTTGATGCGATTTATGGGCTAATAATTGAGGCCGGTGAGGCCGTTACTGGTGTTTGCTTTGGTGAGATGATAACGAACTTTTTATGGCCCGAATTGGAAGATATGGATGTGGACGATTTGTGGTTTCAACAGGACGGTGGGTGCCGCTTGCTACACAGCTAGCGAAATAATGGCTGTTTTGCGCGACAAAATTGATGGCTGAGTTATCTCACGTGGTGGCGATGTCAATTGGCCGCCAAGATAATGTGATTTGACACCATTGAACTTCTTTCTTTGAGATTATTTGAAAGAAAAGGTGTACGTCGATAAGCCAGCAACTGATTATTCAGTACATTAACGGCATAGAACCTCAATTATTCCTAAGCGTCATCGAAAATTTGGACCATCGGGTGGAGGTGTGCGGCCGAGGTCGTGGCGGCCATTTGGCCGATACATATATATATATATATATATATATATATATATATATATATATATATATATATATATATATATACATATATATATATATATATATATATATATATATATATAAATATATATATATATATATATATATATATATATATATATATATATACATATATATATATATATATATATATATATATATATATATATATATATATATATATATATATATATATATATATATATATATAGAGAGAGAGAGAGAGAGAGAGAGAGAGAGAGAAAGAGAAAGAGACAAATTATATAACATAACTCCTCGTATTCCCTTCAACACAATAGCAGTAATAATATTCTGCTATTACTCTGGCAGAGATATGGTGATCTTTATAGATAGGTTAGTCTGCTGTAACTTTAAATTTTTCCTGGGTGTGGTAAAATTATCTATGTTTCTTGATCACATCCCGTTTGACAGCCGGACTCCTTTAAGTTAAAGGGACCGCCATACTATTTCCTTCAAAATTATTTGGAAATTTTTCGGAAGCCTAAATCAACTTTTGACAGAATAAGCTGAAATCAACTTAATAGTATAAAATATTATAAAAAAAAATGTGTTGGCTGATAACTTTGCTCCAGAAAGGTACTTGTTCTTCTTCTTCTCTTGATCTTGATTTACACTTTAAAAGTATCCTTCATTCGGACAATATAGCAGACACGATCCCAAATTCTAACCGAATTATAATATACTTTTTGAGGCTCCCGCTGGACATCCTCACTGGACTTTTATATTTTGAATCATATATCCTAAATGAATTTTCGGAACAATGCAACCTGCTAGAAATACTCTTTGGATGACTACTTCAATTTCCGGGCCTGATAGCATTCGTTTGGGAACAGATATCACAATGTGTTACGGTTGCAATGGTGCCATATATATAAAAGGAAAAAAAAAACAAATACACTAGTTCAGCTGGCCGGTTTTATTTATTTAACACCTCATGGAATTCCCTTTTGTTTCATGTTATATACATCATCGTAAATTAGGTTGATGAACTTGAAATTGTTTTTGCTTTAATGTTTATATAATTTTCAAGTCTTCGATGTTATGAGTCATTAGCTTTAGTATATAAAAGGTTTATTGGTATTTCGTACAGGGGAAATATAGTACTCGAATTATTGGACAATGTTGTTATTGTTATATACTCACATTATATACTTTCTTGCATGGTAACTAATGGTCATGTTGTGGTTGGTAGTAATTCTTATGTATTTGAGAAATATTTGAAAGTATTGATATAAAGTATTTTTCATAGTGTGAGGATTCTTATTTACATACACGGAAGAATTATTGGTCCATGGAACGCATGATACTGTTGCCTTTTATGAATGTGTTGAATTTCTTTGTATATACAGTAGTTGTGTTGTATGTATATACCACCTTTATATGCATATACGATACTTCATCAGAACTGCGAATTTAGTCGGATTTTTAATGAAAGTGAGACTCCCGTGCGATAAAGTCAAAAAAAAAAAACAATAATCATAATAAAAATAAAGATATTAACGAGATATTAATATTTAATAAATCAACAAAAATTGAGATATTCTATGAGAATAATCAAAAAAAAAAAATATTGAGGTTTGCGTAAAGTAAATGATGTCGGGTACAACCTTATAAGGCACCGCGAAATATACACCGAAATATCGTTGCTGTACTAGCGAACCCGCAAGGTAAATAATAAAAATAAAAAAAAATCGAAGTATATATATATTATATTTAAACGCCAAACATCTTATTTAGACGGGGTCTCGTAGTTGACGTTGAAATTCATTTCAATAATCAAGGTCACCTTAACTTGAGGCAACAGTGTTTCAACCAGACAGGACCGGGAAAAAAAACAGAAATTAAGTCATCCAGACTAGCCATACGGGTTTTTTCTGTATTATTGTATATAGTGGTGACCACAAGTTCCAGTTTTTTTTAGCGTATAGTTAGTGAACCTAAAAGTGTATGTAAAATAAGGAAATTTGATATTTGTTAGCCAAGTTAAATAGATTAGTCTTATTAATAATAATTAATCAAATCTATAAGAATCTACAAAATTTACATATATATGAAATAAATATGAAACATATATATGAAAACCAGTGAATTTTTTTATAGGATTAGAATTAATATTATATTACAGCCCCTCCAGCAACCTTGGAGTACTCGAAGGAACTGGACACGGTGTGGGTGAGTTTTTTTTGTATTTATAAACATATAAGCCTTTGGCTACCTTTAAAAAAAATTCTTTTAACTTTTTTCATATATATACATATATAAAGTACATTTTTATTTTTATTAAGTATATTCTTTGTAAGTTAAACACCTAGTGTAAGTTTTTTTGTTTATCAGACTTCACTTGATATTATGGAAGATTATTGGGTGATTCTGAAATAAATTTGTATTTACGAGTACCTAAAAATGAATTAAGTTTTTTTTAAAGTGGTGGTGGTGGTTAGACCTCGAAATGCGGATATATGTTAAGTTCCTATAGAACACGTGGGATTTGTACTATCTCAATTTATAACGGCAACAACAACCCTCCCAGCCGACGTTGCTCAGCCCGAAATGCAGACACGTGTTCGTTGCCGGAGATACGTAACAAATGAGCCAAAGTAATGTGAGTGAGTGAGGTTAAAAAAACTGAAAGAGGTGGGGTTCTCAACACATAGCCCAGTTTGATGGGATGCCAATAAATTTATAATATTATAAATGGTCTATTTGGCCCCATAACAATAGATAGAGGACTTGCTTTACAAAAGGTTCGAATAACCACCTTATATAAAAGTTCTGTAAGCGATAGTCAAATTGTGGAAAGCATTTTGGTTCAACTGGGTAGTATGTAAGTTATCTTTACCTATTTTGTTTGTTGTGAAATACATTTTTTGAAAATTACTGCAATTGTCATCTACGGCACAAAACCATTTTTAGTGTTCTGAAAATCCCATAGATGACGCATGGAGTAACTTCTGGACTAACTTAACCTTGAAACATTTGTTGGTCAATTTAATCCACCACAATGGATCCAAATATATGCTTCATTCAACTTTATTTTCCATGATACAGATACACACATACAACAACAGTACAACCAACTATACCCACCCAACATAAACGCATGTACGAGTACAAAAAATAACCAAAAAATCAATATTTGCGATTAAAAATTCTAAACATAAACTACAAAAAATTAACGAAAAATTTATGTAATACGATATGAAAAGCTTTAAAGCTTCGACGATAAAAAGCTTTAAATTTTATGTTTATCACGTAAATAAATACATCAAGAAAATATTTTTTGAATTGCCTTGCGGTTTTATTATTGCACCAGATTGTTCTTATTCATTTTCTATTTATCTATCCTACACATACACCACTATCTGTGCCACCCATCACCCAATTTTCCTCTTGTATACTATCCGAACAAATACTCACACACTAACACAGCAAAAAAAAGGGTTATCATTGAAATGAATTTTCGTCTTCCGGAAAAATAAAATGAAAATTACGTGAATTGTATTCATTGTACTTGATTATGAAAAATAATAAAAACTTTTTTTTTTCTTGTATTACTGTGGAGCTTGCTGTTACTTTGGGGTTACACGACGTCGAAAGAATCATATTTTTTATGACACTTTTCTTATAACATTTGTTTTCGAGAACAGAAACAAACTTTCGGTGTAAAAAAAGTGAACGAAAGAAAAAGTTATTAAAAAAAAAAAAAAAATTATTATCGAAAGCTTTTTTGGTTTTGAGATTATATAACGACAAAGATGTTTTGAATTTATCTTAATGTGAAATAGAAAAATAATTTTTTATTCGATTTTAATTGAAGAAATGTTAAAAGTTTTTCTTTTTTGTTACGTAACAAAAAGGACGAAAAGTAAAAGTTTGCTATATATATCGAGTTTTGCGATCGGGTGAGACGTGATAACAGAACGGGTTTGGTATACATGTAACATATGGACGTATTCAAAACTCGAACCGTACTCGCGTTCTATATGAATACAATAGGTCAGGATTATATAAAAGCACGTGACTCCTGCATTTTATCCCATCTGAGTTTCAGTGTTTCTTCGGGTTAGGCCTTAGAGAAGGTGAAGGTTAGGTTAGGTTAGGTTGAGTGGCTGCTACAGCACACTTAGACCGGCAACGGTCCGTTGTGATACCACAGGATCTTAGTCCCCTTTTACCCCTATGAAAACTAGTTAGAGCTGCTTACGTAGCGTAATAAGTCTCGCACATTACAGTTCTCGAGATCGGAAAGGCAGTCCATTAAAAACTTACCCAAATATTCATGTCTTTTGTGTGCCAAAGCCGGGCATGAGCATAGGAGGTGGACTAACGTCTCTTCCTCCTCCTCGTCCCTACAGCTTCTGCAAAAGTCATTTACTTCCAGACCCAGCCTTCTCGCATGTTCTCCAAGAAGGCAGTGTCCTGTGAGTATCCCCACGATCGTTTTAGGTTCACGTCTTCGCAGGAAGATAAGTGCCTTTGAGCGTTTCAAGTTTAGCTTTGGCCAGACTTGTCTTGCCACTCTACATGAGAGGGTGTTCGTCCACCTATTGTTCGCAGAGGCTTCCGCCTCTTTTTTAAGCACAGTCCTGAGTGCGTTAATGGGTCTCTCCAACTTCACCCTTTCCGGTAGCAGTTGAAGAGTTGTACCGTGCCTCGCTAGTTCGTCCGCCCTGCAGTTTCCCATAACGTCTGAGTGGCCGGGGACCCAGACTACCTGGATGTTGAAATGCTCACTCATCTCATTTAGAGACGATCGACAACCTAACGCCACTCTAGACGTTAGAGAAACAGAAACCAGCGACTTGATTGCCGCCTGACTGTCCACATAAATTGCGATATCAGTCGAGGATACCACGTTATGTTTCAACCAGTTCAGGACCTCTTCAATCGCTATCACCTCTGCAAGGTACACACTGCAGTGATCAGGGAGGCAAACTGCTATATCTACCTCTAGTTTATCACAGAAGACTCCAGCTCCTATTTTACCGTCCAGTTTGGAGCCATCCGTAAAGAACTGCAATGCTCCCGTTTCAGCTGCCAACACGCTCCTCCAGTATTCCCTTGAAGGACAGGTGGTTCCGAACCTTTTCTCGAAGCACAGAGTCGGTGTAACATAGTCTATAGATTCGCCAGTTCTTTCCTCAGCGATCTGACTATCGTCGAGTGTCCTATTTGAAGACATTTCCACTGAGATATGGCTGATAGTCGAGTGGCCGTAATCGCCGCCATCTGCTTACCATAAATGTCCACGGGGAGAAGGTGAAACAAGACCTCTAAGGCACTTGTAGGTGTTGTCCTCAGTGCCCCGCTTATAAGCATGCAGGCCGTTTTTGGCACCTTCTCAATCCTTTTCCTGTATGTTATTTTAACAAGAGCTGGCCACCACACGCTCACCCCATACATAAGTACAGGTCTTACTACGGAAGTGTATAGCCAGTGTGCCAGCTCCGGCGTCAGGCCCCATCTCTTTCCGATGGCGTTCCTACACGAGTAAAAAGCTATATTGGCCTTGTTTACTCTTTGCAGAATGTTGGGCTTCCAGCTTAGCTTACTGTCCAAGATTACGCCTAGAAATCTTGCCTTGTCCGTAAAAGCTAGTCTGTTGCCATTTAGGAGAGGTGGATCTACTACAGGGATTTTATATTTCCTCGTAAATAGTACCAATTCAGTTTTAGACGCGCTAATTGCCAGTCCACATTTGGTGGCCCACCTCGTTATAATTAGGAGGGCCTTTTGGATTACCTCCGCCACTGTGCTTATGTATTTCCCAGAGACAGCTATCGCTACATCACACAATCACACCGATCCCTCCAGCTTTAATAGCAGCTCATTGATTGCTATGTTCCAGAGGAGAGGAGACAGAACACCTCCCTGTGGGGTTCCCCTAGTCACCCGTCTCCTGATGGTGGATTTCCTCAGCTCTGAGTTAATCATCCTACACCCAAGCATATGATTGATTAACGCACTTATAGGGTAATCCACACCTAGTAGCGACAATCCCTCCAGAATTGCCTCCTTCAATTCTGGAGGGATTCAGCATAATTATTGAAAAAGAGTTAACAAGTTTTCTTATCAGTTCCACGTTTCCCAAATGATGCAGTTAACGTCTGCTTTGGAAATTGAAGAGCGAGGAAGATGCAAAAATCTGTCGAATACCAAACTCATTTCAGTATTATAGGCTAGTAAAGAGCAATGCACTGTTTTACGAAAACTGGTACCTATAGGCACACGTCCTGAATTTGGCTGACACAGATTATCGACCATCATATGATCATACAACGTTTTATGGAAAAGCTCGCTGGGTTTGGCAGGTCTCGAGCAAATCAAATACTCTGGGTGTTTCAAAAAATCAAGTCAATACTTTACTGCATAAACGCCAAACCACCATGACTAAGGGGATGCTTAGTCGTAAGCTTACGAGCTGACGTATTTGACGATATTCGGTTAAAACCCTTAGCCATCATAATGCAGAACTATGTCATAGGTGATCGTTAAGATCAGCAAAATGAGAGGGTTGTGTGTCTATCAACACCAAACCAAGAGGCTGGAGCATCTTATATGATACGACCGTAAAAATATGATATTTCACCTAAAAGTAATCAACTTCATTGCCTTTTGATGCTCTGGCTTCCTCGTAAATTAGTAGCAATATGGTGCGGCAAGTTTTCCGCCAACCATATCAACTGAACCAGCAAGTGATTCTATACGGTTGAACTACATTGCATATCAAAAAGGCTGACGGAGGTAAAGAGAATGGAAGTAACACCAAATTATCGATCCACAACTCAAAATTTTTCCTTAAATCTCTGCAATAACCGTGGGTAAATTCAATCAGTCCTACTCGCAAGTCTGGGAGATGTAATCAGTTATCGCAAGTCTGAGAGATGTAATCAGAGAGCTCTCTAAATTTATGAAACACAGCTGGTTAGACATATTCGCGCGTTGTACGAATCAAAATATATCAGGAGTGTCACACGTCATCAACTGAAACGGAGGAAAGTAGATAATCAGCAGAAACTGTTAAAAAGCGAAAATAGAAGTAATTCTGGAATGAGGACGAAAAGAATAAGCACCCCACTGGTAGAAAATTAAAAAGGACGAATTCAAACCAAATACCCGAAGGACAAATCGCCATTGAGGAAAAGTGGCATAAGTTAAAGAACCAAAACAAAAAAAGAAACAAACAACGACCCCGCCAGAAGTGGCTTCTTCCAGATGCGTTATTAATAAAGAAGTGTCATTGATTCGTCGATCTGTTACGTAAGGTCAAGATAGACCCGGCACTGAATCCCATTGGAGAGAATGTTTCATATATACGCCAAACTTTAAATGGTGACCTATTGTTGGAATTATCTCCACATTTTGAGAACAGCTAGAAACCAGCAATTGGAAAAGACAATGCAGTTTTAAAAGGTTGCCTCACAAGGCGTAGTTGGTGATCAAGGAAATTGATGAGAGTAATTTTCAATTCAATTAAAATCACAAACGCCTAACGAAAACCTCAAACAGCAGTTATAAATGTTCTAAACAGCGAGTCAGAATCATCAAAACAGAAAAGTAAAAATCGAATAGCTTTATTGCCGAATCCTGGGGAAACTGGAGCTGATTAGAAAATTCTCCAGAAGATGTGGTGAAAAAGGGTGGAAAGCTAAATGGAAAATAAATACGTTATTGGTAGACTCAGCAGTCAGTATGAAAAAGGAACCAGATGTGGCAATTGTGTGTCAGCAAAACAGAAGCTTTGATAAGAGAACAAGGGTATCGGATACATTGCATAGTGTAACTGTATCAGCTTATGGTATCCAGTCATTACTGGCAATGGCAAGTACACTACCTAGTACTTTCGGCTTTATCAGAGCAAAGATCAACAGTATTCACATTTACATCAAAGATGTTACGCTCATCCGAGTGCATCGTTTGAGAAGTTTAAAATTTTCATCTAACTAATCAACTAACAAACGACGTACATAGTCGAAACCACTGCTATAGATAGTTGGTGATTTCATTGCAATAGCCATCGCAGATATTTTATCTGCTCAGGTTCTGCCTTCTATTTTTTTCGATTAAATTTACAATACTTCAAGTCATTCTTCCCTCTGATCTGCCAGTTATTTTGCTCGTCTTTGAAAATGTCTGACTTTTACAGATTTAGTGTCGTCTAAACGTTCTTGGTATGACCGTTTATTCCCCTTTGACGTGTTGCGGTTAGATGTCGATAGTGTTGTAAAAAATCTGTGTTTGTGCAATTACATCAATCATCAAAATATATTTTCTGAGTCACAAAAATGCATGAAACGCGAGCTCAACAACGTGAAAAATACTTCGGTGGGCTACTGAGAAATAATAAGTTTGACATCAAGCTTTTCATCAAACAATAGGTCAAGATTATATAAAAGCAGGTCACTCCTGTATTTTATACTAACTAAGTTTCAGTATTTCTGTTGACAAGCTATTACTTCGAGTTAAGGCTAGTACTCAGTTCAAAGTGAAATGAAATTCTACCGCCTTCTCCAAAAATTTATTTATTTTCACGTGAAATAGAAATGAATTTTTTTTGGAGAATTCAAATGTTCAAACAGTTCAAATGTTCAAATTTCACGTGAAAAAAATGGTTCGAATCGTTATTTTCGCGTGAAATCAATTTGTAGAGTTTATTCGCGCCATCTATGGTGCATTGAGAAAATTATAGTTTTGCGCTAATGAACTGAGTACTGCTTAGTGAAAACAGAAATGAAATTTTTCATTTCTAAGTTCACTTTGGTAAATTCGTATGGAAATTTCACGCGAAATCGATCTGAGTACTAGCCTTTAGGCGTTGGTCAAGGTGAAAGCTAAAGTATATAATACTTCTGCCTTTTGAGGAACATCTATGAGAATGAGTTCACCAGTTTTTTTATCCATTCCACGGTTTCCAAATGGTGCAGTCGTAAAAGTTTCGGAAATTGAAGAGGGAGCAGGATGCAAAAATGAACTTTTCCAATGTGAATGTGGATAAACACATCTAGGATCTGAAAATAACTACCTATATTCGCACGTCATGAATTACGTCCGGAATCTAACCATCATCCTGGTGAAGGATAGAGGAAAGCCCGCTGGGTATGGCAGGTATACCGGGCATATCAAATACTCTGGGTGGTCCAAATAAAATTAAGCCAATGTTTTACTGCATATACACCAATGGCAGCATGACTATGAGGATGCTTAGTTGTAAGTTTACGAACTTTTGGTTCGTGGCGACAATCAGTGCTGTGGCTTCTTCGTTGATTAGGAGCAATATGGTGTGGCAAGCTTTCTGCCAACCATATCGAATGAACCAGTAAGTCATTCTGCTTAAGCTACGTATCATACAGGCTGACAGGTGGTAAAGAGAAGGGAAGGTTAAATAACCCCAGATTATCGATCCACAGGTCAAGATTGTTTTTTTTAATCTCTCGAATAGATGTGGATAAATCAAATCAGTCTCACTCTCACTGTTGAAAATTCGACAGGATTAAAATTAAAGACAACCACCAATAAAAGCAAGCAGATTTTATCGCAAGAGAGGTCTGTAAATTTATAAAACCCAGCTGGTTAACCATATTTGAGCGTTGTACGAATTACAATATATCAGGAGTGTCACACGTCATCAGCTGAAACGGAGGCAAGCAGACTGGCAAAAAAAGAGATCAAATAGAGAAAACGAATCAGCAGAAATTGTTAAAAGCATAAATAGAGGTAAATCTGGTAAGAGGTAAAAAAGTTTTAGCACCCCACTGGTAGAAAATTGAGAAGGACGAGGTCAAACCAAATGCCTGCAGGACAAATCGCCATTGAGGAAAAGTGACAAGAAACCTCACAAGAAGTGTTGTTGAAATTACCTCCACTTTTTGAGAACCGCTAGAACCAGCAATTGCAAGAGACAAAACAGTTGATAAAATGTCCACAAATGTTGTTAAATCAGGAACGCCTACCGAAAAACGCAAATAGCAGTTCTTAATGTTCTAACATGGGACAGAATCATCAAAGCAGAAAAGTAAAAATCGGATAGGTATCTTACCGAATCCTGGAGAAACTGTAGTAGATCAGGTGTTTTAACACCTTCGTTTCTCAGGCAATAAAATGTAGAAGCTGATAGAAAAAAAATTCTGCGGAATATTTGGTGAAAGAGGACGCAAAGCTAAGTTAAAAATAAACACGTGATTGGTAGCTTAAATACCTTGTATATCAGGAGGCGCTTCAAATCGAGCTCAGAAAATGAAGTTCGTTTAAATCAATCTTAATTACTATGAGGATGCTCAGGACTCATTTCAGCAGTCAATTCAGGGAGGTTGAAGCAGATGTTTCAATTGTGTGTGAGCAAAACGGAAGCTTTGATAAGAGAACATGGCTATTAGATAAATCGCACCAGGCTGCTTTATATAGATTTGTGGTTACAGGAAATTGGCAGTTCTACTGGATCTGGCTATATCAGAGCGGTCAACGTTATTCACGTTTATAGTTCATCGTTTGAGAAGTTTAATCACTTTCTTGATCAAATAACAAACGACATATGTACAGGAAAGCTATACTGCTGATAGCTGATGGCTTCATTGTATAAGCCATTGCACCGATTTGAATTTGTTTACTATTCTGTTTTTTATTCTTCTTGATTCAACTTACAAAACATTAAGTCATTCTTTCCGCTAATCTCTCAATTATTTGGTTTCGCTTCGAGAAGTTCTACCTCTAACAGATTTATTATTTAACGTTCTTGATCAGTGCGGTTTGATCCGTTCTAACGATGAGTGTGAAGTTTGTACTAAAAATAATAACAAAAAATTACACTGTTACATTGAAAGTTTTGATAGTTTGAGTGAGGGCTCAAACTTATTTAGTAGGTTTTCGAATAGCCAAATCATTAAACGTGGTATGTTGTAACATATAACCAATTATAACCAACATATTGAAGACAATAATTATGTTTTACGATGTCATAAAAATAAAATCAGCAAAAAAATTGAAACAAAAAGTTGGTAAAACCGATCCTAGAGTTGTCCAAGGGTTTCGACCTATATTTTCGAATACCTTAACTCATCTTTATTGCAGGAGGGAACGAACATTAAATTGTGACGAGGTTTACTATGGAGTCCGGAACTTTTTTGTCAATTTTATTGAATCACAACTTTGTATCGTTGATCCTAGAAATGTGCAAAGGGTGTGGTTCATGTTTTTATGTGATTTGGCATAATGCCATTATATCGAGGTAAGATCGTCTTATTATGATCAGAAGTACTCAATTTTTCGAATAATTCAAAAAACATAAAAACATGAACCAGACCCTCTGGACATCTCTTGGATCAACGATACAAAGTTGTGATGCAATAAAAATGCCAATATTTTAAAGCTCCGGAATTCATAGTCCATCTCGTCAATTTAATGTCCGTTTCCTCATAGGATGGAAAGTAATTAAGGTATTCGAAAATTATGGTCTTCAAAATTGGTTATAAGTTACAACATACCGCGTTTAATGATTTGGCTATTCGAAAACTTACTAGACAAGTTTGAGCCTTCACTTAAACTATCAACACTTTAAGTTTTTAATCATCGCTTTATTTTACATTTTGGGATATTATTCAATTCTTATTGGAAAAAATTAAATTTAACAGTGTAACTTTTTGTTATTATTTTTAGCACAAACTTCACACTTATTTCTAACGTGCTGCGTGTCGAGAATGTCGTAAAAAATGTATGTTTGTTCAACAAAATCAACCATCAAAATATTTATTCCGAGTCTCAAAAAAATGAAAAAAGAGCTTTTTATGAAAAGCACTTCGGTGGGTTACAGAGAAAAAATAAGTTTGACATCATGTTTTGAGAGTTTGGTTGATATTAGACTAATGAATTTAACAGTGAACGGACTAAAGCGCCTTGTGTATACGCTTATATATCCACGGTCGAGTAAAGCTAAGAAAAATGGAAGCTAACGGTTGAAGATCAACAAAAATCAAGCTCTTCACCGAATAAAGCTCAGCACTAATCGACATTTCATCGTCCTTACTTACAGAGATGTAATCAACACTTAATCCAAAAAGGTGCAGATGAAGAATAAGCTGGAAGAATAAGCATATGGAGATGCTATAAAGCTATATATTCCTGCGGATGAAAGCGCTAGAACAGTCGAATTAATAAAAAAGAAAACATGAGTATTAATTCGAGCTATACTGCAGATAGTTTGGAAGTACGATCCGAATCATGTTCGAATCAGTGGAAAAAATTTCCATTCTAACACATTTCGACTTTGGTTGGATCTAGCGAGAAGTTCTTCATCTTTTACGAATTTATAGGTATTGTGTGAATTATATACATATGTCTGAGATATCGCGCTTTACAACCTTGCTACAAATGAGCTTAAAAGATTGACGTCAAAAATCACTAACCACTTTATGGCTTAGAATCCTAAACCATAACATGATTCAATCTTAAATTCAGAATTTATAAAAGTAGTGTTCGTCAAGGTATACACAACCAATTACTGGAAAAGTTAAGACTCATTAAGATTTTCCAAACTATTGTTAAATTAGTCACTATAGTGAGTACAAGTTGGGTAAGTTCAAACCTGAGCAGAGTGTTTTTATGAATACTACAATGAACTGATTCCATGTTGTTAGGAATTATTTAAAAGTTCGAGGAGGGTAGACTTAATGAACTTTAATTCCATTGGTGTTGCCACTGTACCAATATATATGTATCCATGTCTTCCCTACCCCACTTGTCTACTATGTTTATGGATTAGATTATCTTAAAGAAAAGGAAAATTAAAGACATCGTTAAAATTTTTGATAAACACTTGTAACGATCCGTTTGATCCCGCATATATACTGAAGACAAGGAGTGAACGAGAAGGCAAACATGATTACAATACCAACTGTTACCTACCCAAAAAAATAATAATACTCGACCAAAAGAAAACCGATTCCGCTCTATAAAATTTTATACACCATAATGAAAATTTGTTAAATGAAAACATAACAATAAGTTTTTTTTTGTTCATCCTCAATTTCGTTCAATATTTATTATCAAAATTGGGGTTGCTGCTGGTGATTTGATTTGGTCGTTTTCTTTAAACCAAAAAAGGATTTTCTTTTTCTCTAAGTATATGTATATGGATGTATGTGTATATGATTATAGTTAAATTAAGGAAAATTATTGATGATAACCAAAAAAAACTAACAATAAATATGTTGTTGCTATTGTTGGTTGGTATATATACGTGTAGCAGATGGAAAACTAACAACAACAATATCATATGTACTCGGTATAAGAAAAAACCAACAACGATACACAAAAGATGAAAAGTTCTATTACGAAACGAATATATAAAACGTGGTCTAGCCTCGTTAGAGTAAAATCATGACATGAATTTTCAATCAGAAATTTATTTATATGTTTCCACAATTTCGTCCTCTACTCTGGTGAATATTTTCCTGTTTTCCTACAAATTTCATCTTGTATACGAAGAAGGCTAAACCGTATACGACAACAGTGACATTCTGCAACATTATATCTGTCTTTATCTGTTTAATTTACTTAAATACACTTCACGACTTTAATGGTATACGAGCGTGTCATATATAAACAAACAGAGCATGGAAATTTAGGAAACTCAAACAAAATTTTTTTTACCAACTGTACACTATTTATACTGGCGGATCTAATAAATTTAATGTAAAGTCGCCTACAAATTTAATTTACTATTATTAAAAAAATTAACAAACACACACACAGATAAATAATATGATTAATGATTTTATGTGTCTGTGTATCATGCTCGATAACACTCCCCCCCTACCCCTAACCAAAACAAAAATATTTGTTTACACTAAGCTTTGTATTAAATTACAGACACACTCACACCATCCAACCAACTAACCATTGATCCCATTTTTGGATAAAGAAAACTGTTCGGTACACAAAAAGTTCAGTTAAGAAGTACCTGACGCGACATAAAATAACTTCAAGTCTATATAGATGCAGTTTGTTTTTTTATACATCATCTCCCCGTACCAACATACGAGTATACACTGAGATGATAAATTTGTTTACAAAATAAAAAAGAATTTTTCCGTTCCATATTCTTGTCTGTTGTTCGTGTACCAAAGTTTAAGAGTACAAAAACATACACATACAGTTATGTTATACTTAAATCAGTGATTCATATTCTTACCTTGAATGAGCCTAAATTTTTGACAGAACATGCTAATTTAACGTTTCGTCCAGCTGGAACTGTTATATTTTCGATGATGTCGGTGAATTCTGGATCCTCGGATACATCTGAAACGAAAAACAAAAATATCGTATTAAATAGATGAGCTTTGGTATATTATAAAGGGTTTTCCAATAAGAGGTTTTATTTTGATAGTTAAAAAACGAGTATTTTTTTAAGAGAAATCAATTAATGTTTATTTCATTGTAAAGAGTGATTTGGGAGGTATGCCAATAATATTTGAAAACGACATGAGCCAAATGGCCCCACGGCTACACTTGCAGCACCATATCCTATTTATGACCAATCCACATATTTGCGGTTGTCATCGATAACTTAACGAATTCCATCTTTTAGGTCTTGAATCGATCGTGCAGCATTGGCATAGACCTTATCTTTCACGCGACCTCAAAGAAAAACGTGAATTGTGATCACCTCTTCGATAAATAGCACGGTCAGGAAACTATTTTTGCATAATTGCGATTTATCGTTCCTTGTGTCAAAATAAAATAAATGTCAACATCAAAATCTTCTAATCAGCCAAGACACGACATTTATGGTAATCGATTGACTTGAGTTCTTGTGTTAACTGAACTTTAAAACCCTTGTGGTGCTTTGGTCACGTTTATTTTTTTTTTGTTTTAGCTAAATTTTTAATTTTTAAATTGTAATCCTACTGTGCATTCCAAATTTCTTTTTGACCACTGAACTCAGTAAAATTATGGAAGTGCACTTATTTTTCCTTTTGTATATAGTAACTTTGTTTTTAAAAAAACATTTGTAGTTAAAAAGAAAATTTTTTATTATTATTCAAGAAAAAGGGCTTGAGCTGTATATATCCAGAATACTAAAATCTGTATAAATTGTTAAAAATAAAATAAAACAATTAATTAATTATTATACAAGATTTTAATAATTGAATATAAAATTATGGATGTAGAAGAATTACAATCCCATCTAACGTCATAATCGAGCACAACATTTGAGAAAGCTGAGTATATTCCTTAACATATAAATGAAGGAATATTAATAAGCTTTGTATTGGATAATTTTAATAACAAATGACCAATTCATCCAATCTGAAGTAACCAAACCATTAAACTTCCAAATTGGTGACTCCGACGTGATTTTTGTGTAAAACCCCCAGCGATAAATCGTTTCAAGGAAGTAAACTGCTGGGATTTCAGGAGCAGAACAACTTACTAAATTTGAAAATTGCAAAAGTTCTACAACAGCAGAAACTTATAGCGGCTGTCTCAGAAATTAAGATACCAGCATCAACGGCAGCTCAAGCAAAGGTAAGTGCTCTTTTGTATTTTTTTTTTGAGTTCAGATTATTTTTTTTTCTTTTATCGTCAATTTTTTTTCGGTACCAGTGTTCAAGACCACCAAAATTCAGGGTCTGAGGTTACTAGTGGGGGTGGAAATATGAGTCGTATTGCATTTAAACCTCCACAACCACTATATAACCAGAACCCCACTGTGTGGTTCAATATACTGGAGATGCAGTTTGGATTAGCCGGAATAACCGGGGAGGCTACCAAACTGGCACATGCAATTGGCGCTTTGGACGCTCGATTGCATAATCAACTTGCAGACCTGATAATCAAGGACAAGGGTCCTTTTCCATATACTTTTTTTAAAAATGAAGTGCTACGAATTTTAGGCGAGTCAGAGAGTCAGCGATTAAATAATGTGTTGCATAACCTGACTCTTGATAACAAGAAGCCGTCGCGGTTGTTGGCGGATTTCAGACTGAATGCTGGTACTACATTTAGTGAAGGAGCATTACAACAATTGTGGTTGCAACGATTGCCTCATCACATTCAACTAGTTTTGACAACGTTCGAGAATGATGTTTCCCTTACCGTTTTGGCGGAGAGAGCAGATCGAATGTTGGAGGTAGTGTCGTCTGGTCGGGGCATTCAAGACCAGCTATGTACATTGGAGAAAACATCCGCTTTTGGAGAATCGTCGCGTTCGGCGTCCGCACCAGTAACATCGGGCTCCAACCCATCGACAGAAAATTTCAAATTAATTGCAGACTCTTTATGCGAAATATTATGTGAAATTAGATCCGGTTCGTTTAGTAAAAAAATTCGCGTTCACGTTCAAAATCCCGGGGAAATTACAGTCGCTCGTCGAGATCGCACAATCGTTCGGCTTCGCGTATTGATCCTAAATTCGACCAGTGCTATTATCATTTTAAATACGCGGATAAAGCACTGCATTGCAGACCCGGTTGCAAATTTTTTAATCAATTTAGTCAACAGAAGCCAAATTTTTAAATTCGCATCGGAATGTAACGGCCATTCCTGATGATTTTTCGGCTAGCCGTTTACTTATTCGTGACAAAGTTTCAGGAATTAATTTTTTAATAGATACTGGTGCAGATATTTCGGTCGTTCCTGTTTCGAATTGTAAAATTTTTAAAGCGGTTTCGACTTCAAAATTATTCGCGGCGAATGGTACTCCGATTCGGGCGTTCGGTACCAAAATTTTAAAAATAGATTTTGGTCTTCGTCGCGTTTTTAAATGGGAATTTGTTATTGCGGACGTGTCTTTACCAATCATTGGTGCTGATTTCTTGAATAGCACAGGATTGGTAGTAGATATTCGTAAGCGGAGAATCTTAGATCCGTTGACTTCGCTGTTCGCTATTGGAGCAATCAAGCTTTACAAGGAATCAGCACTATCACAATTGGATAAGTCGCATACAAATTCCCAAGTTCAAAATTTACTCTCAAAATTCAATAACTTGTTGAGTCATTCGTTGTGTTTGGGACCAATAAAACACAGCATTACACATCGATTGGAGACAACTGGGCCACCTGTTGCTTGTAAAACTAGGCGTTTGGCACGAGATAAGCTCAAGATTGCAAAGGCTGAATTTGAAAACTTGATGTCACTTGGTATTTGCCGACCAAGTGACAGCGCATGGTCCAGTCCTTTGCATCTAGTTAAGAAAAAGAACGGCGATTGGAGACCATGTGGAGATTACCGCGGTCTCAATCGAATTACTATTCCCGACCGTTATCCAATTCCGCATCTTCAAGACTTTTCGTATCAGCTTGAAGGTTGCACGGTATTTACAACATTGGATTTAGTCCAAGCTTATCATCAAATTCCGATTGAACCATCTGATATTCCAAAAACTGCAATTTCAACACCCTTTGGCTTATTTGAGTTTACCAGAATGACTTTTGGCCTCCGGAATGCAGCGCAAACTTTTCAGAGATTTATGCATTCCGTTTTGTTAGGTCTTAATTTTACGTTTGTTTACTTAGACGATGTATTAATTGCGTCTAAATCTCATGAAAAACACCTAGAACATCTAGAGATTGTTTTTCAAAAATTATCAGAACATGGTTTAATCATTAATCCAGATAAATGTGTATTCGCTTCACACGAAATTAAATTTCTTGGACATACTGTTAATGCAAAGGGCATTTTACCTGATTTTACTAGAATTGAAGTTATTAAAAATTTTGAACGTCCTTCAACAGTTAATCATCTCAAACGATTCCTGGGTATGATTAACTTTTATAGACGTTTCATTCCAGCTGCCGCAACAGACCAAATCTTACTGAATGATTACTTGAAAGGATACAAGAAAAACAGTAAGACTCTAATTAATTGGTCAGCGGAATCTATTCAAGCCTTCAATAATTGTAAGGAGAAGTTGTGCCAAGCAACTCTCCTTGCACATCCGTCTTCCACAGCGCGATTAGCAATTATGGTGGATGCTTCGGATACGGCAATTGGAGCAGTGGTACAGCAGTATGTTGATGGTGCATGGCAGCCACTTAGTTTTTTTTCTGTACGTCTCAATGACACGCAGAAAAGGTATAGTGCTTATGACAGAGAGTTGCTTGCAGCTTACTCTGGCATTAAACACTTTAAATATCTTTTAGAAGGTAGGGAGTTCACTCTGTTCACGGATCACAAACCACTTATTTATGCGTTTTATCAGAATCCGGAAAAAGCATCTTCTCGCCAATTTCGTCATTTGGATTTTATCGGTCAATTCACTACCGACATCCAACATATCTCAGGCATTAATAATGTCGTTGCAGACACCTTATCACGCATTGATCTAATTTCTATTCCTGAAAGTATAGATTATGCGCAAATTTCACAAACCAATGATGCAGAGCTTAGAGAACTACTTCGTGAAAATACATCATTAAAATTCATGCAAGTTCCCTTAAATTTCAACACAACCATTCAACATAAAACCATTTATTGCGATACTTCGACTGCTATAGCTCGACCTTTTATTCCAATTGATTTTCGGAAAAAAGTTTTTGAAGCCTTTTACAATTTACCTCATCCAGGGATCAAAGCATCAGTTAAACTACTGACAAAACATGTCATTTGGCCATCTATCTCTAAAGATTCAAAAACTATGGCTCAAAATTGTATAGCATGTCAGAAGTCGAAAGTTTCAAGGCATACCATTTCCCCTCTCGGCTCTTTTAAATTAACTTCGCAGCGCTTCGCGGAAATACATCTAGACATTATTGGTCCACTTCCGGTTTCTAAAAATCAGCGTTACTGCGTGACATTAATAGATCGTTATACGAGATGGGCTGAGGCGGTTCCAGTACCGGATATTGCTGCGTCTACTGTTGCTTTTGCCGTGTACTCCACATGGATTACCCATTTCGGTGTGCCAGAGGTTATAGTTACGGACCAGGGAACACAGTTTGAATCCAATCTATTCACAGAACTGTCAAATTTGCTTGGTTTCAAACGCATACGGACAACAAGTTATAATCCAAAGGTGAATGGAATGATTGAGCGTTGGCATAGAACATTAAAAGCCTCTATCATGTGTCATGAACGTTCGGATTGGACGGCAGTGCTTCCGACTGTCTTGCTAGGTTTGAGATCAGCATTTAGCGAGGATCTAAAAACAACTTCGGCGGAGATCGTGTTTGGTTGTCCATTGAGATTGCCTGGACAGCTGCTAAATTCGTCTTTAGATAATCAAATTCCGCAAAACGAATTTGTCCTTAATTTAAAAAAACACTTTGACGAATTTAGACCATCTCCAGCGTCCAGACACTCCAATGTTAAAATTTTTATTAATAAAAAACTTTCGGATTGCAGTCACGTTTTTCTTCGCACTGACTCTCTACAAAAGTCTCTACAAGCACCTTACACCGGCCCTTATTTGGTTTTAAATCGTTCAGAAAAAGTGTTTACAATTCAGATAAACGGGAAGTCAACTGTTGTTTCAATCGATTGACTTAAACCATGTTTTATGGAAAATGATGTTGGCATTAAACCGATTCCACATGTACTCACTTCTCCTATGAAGGGATCGATTGAAACAACAGGTCAAAAGTCGAAAATTTTAGATAGTTCGGCAAATCAAAATTCCAAATTTATGGACCGGAGACCTTTGACCAAGAAAGTCAGGTTTGATTTTAGGACTGATTTGCCTTCCTCATCAACTACCAAATCGGGTCGTACTATTAAAATTCCCTCTCGTTTTTTATCAACTTAAATTCTTAAAATTTTCTAAATTAATTTTCTAAATTTAATTAACATTCATAAATTTTTCTTTAAATTATTTGGTTTTCGCGAATTTTCACAAATTCACTGGGGAGGGAGTATTGTGGTGCTTTGGTCACGTTTATTTTTTTTTTGTTTTAGCTAAATTTTTAATTTTTAAATTGTAATCCTACTGTGCATTCCAAATTTCTTTTTGACCACTGAACTCAGTAAAATTATGGAAGTGCACTTATTTTTCCTTTTGTATATAGTAACTTTGTTTTTAAAAAAACATTTGTAGTTAAAAAGAAAATTTTTTATTATTATTCAAGAAAAAGGGCTTGAGCTGTATATATCCAGAATACTAAAATCTGTATAAATTGTTAAAAATAAAATAAAACAATTAATTAATTATTATACAAGATTTTAATAATTGAATATAAAATTATGGATGTAGAAGAATTACAATCCCATCTAACGTCATAATCGAGCACAACATTTGAGAAAGCTGAGTATATTCCTTAACATATAAATGAAGGAATATTAATAAGCTTCGTATTGGATAATTTTAATAACAAATGACCAATTCATCCAATCTGAAGTAACCAAACCCTTAACACCTAAGTCTTTAAGCAAAATACGGTGTAATGTCGTTTGTGGAATGTCTAATTCCAAAGATCGACGAGGAATCGAAAAACCTGTGTTTCCCTTAACACTATACAGGCAACAATAATTTCAGTTGTCCTTGGGCGACGCAAACGGTTTCTATTGTTCACATCGCTAGCTTGTCCCGGCTCAAATTTTTTGACCAATATTGCCGACTGAAAAGGTGAAAATTTTCACCATTTTTGTAGTGAATTTTATTCATTTCAATGCATTGTTGAAACGTTTATTGTACCATGTTTAATAATGACGTAGTTTTTACTTGTCAAGTTTCAAAAGATGACAGATGAACAAATAGAAGGCTATTCAAAATGAAACCTTTTATTGAAAAACTCTTAATCTCACTCATCTTTATGTCACTATCTAGCCATAATCCTATTGTTCAATTCCGTTGTAGGTTGCGTTCCAAAGACAGTAACCAATCCAACTAGGTTTCTTTATTTTAGCCCCCATTGACTTTTTAGTACGTTTGTTTCAACATTTATTATTTTGTTAGACAACAATCACTCTATTGTTTCGAACCCTATTGTTTTGAACGTTTATTTATAATCACTGCTTACTTTAATTTTTCAGTATACTTCCAGGTTTCACCACCTGGGCAGTGTTGATCGTCAAACAAAGCATACGTGGTTTTTCTGCTTTGTTTTATTTTATTAACAACTATCATAAAATAAAACTAATTGTGAAAAGGGATGCAAATATATATTGATTTCAGACAAGTATCATTGTGACCATATTTGTGTTTACTCCTTCTTTCTTTTATTCAATAATGGAAGATTTTCATTCTTCTATTTTAAAATATCAGGTGTGTCATAATTCATGTATGACATCATAAATGTTGACATCCAATTAAAAGGAAGAGGGCGACCTGTTATACTACCAAAGACGATGCAAAAGTTCTAGATGAATACATAGGCTCTTGCAAAGAACCCAGAACATCGAAACAAATTAATAGATGTATTGTGGAGGCATTATACAATTGCGTTTTATTTAAAAATTATTGTGCCGGTTTTTATTGTGTAAGCAAGAATTTTAAGATTTCTTTATGACATGCATGCAGTTGGAGAGGGGTTACTTCGTCAGGAAGTCTAGAATACTTTGACCCCATTGAACAGTGTTTTTCTGTATAAATATTAAAAATTGAACAATTTTCTTAAGGGGCCATCTTGGAATTTTTTTAGTTAAGCCGTAGTTTGTTTTATGTAAGATCTACTTTTGCAGGTGTGAGTATTATGTGAGTGGTTGTTCGAAACTGTATGGATGTCGAAGGGATGTGGAATTTAGAAGAGAGTATTCTCATTTTGGTTTGATATGACTATCCTGGATATGTATGTTTGTATGAATGATTTCGTTTGTGAGAGAGTTTGCGGTGTATTAGGTTTTCCTGTTGTGTATGAGATGCTTTCGGGTCCATGCGAATATTTATATATCTCCTCCGGTAGGTATTTGAAGAATTGGAAGTTGATGACACAACTATGAGTGCTTCGTGGGATGAGATGACCCATAGAGAAGATATCGTTGGGATGCTCTGATGTTTTTACTATTGGGGAGCTACCAAGCTCCTCATTTTTGTGATTAACACTTGCTCGATTTCTATTTTATTCTTGCGTGTAATATTAATAATAATATTTCTTTATTGAAATGCTTACGGTTGGAGAGAGTTTTCGTGGAATGACTGTTCAAATCACGAAGCTTATTTAATTATCATTGAACAGCTATGTGGATGTTGTCTTATAGCTTTGTTGACTTATTCATTTATTTATTATATATAGTTAGTGTATACATTAACTAACATCTTCGATTTCTTCTTGGTTAATGTATATTTAGTGTCTTAAGATCACCTGTCTTAATATGAATCGTTATAGTTTTCCTTCTATACTTAGAGCTCCAGCAGTGATAGAAACGTTACCTCTGAATGTTTCTGTTGGCAATGCAATGTTCGTTCAACTATCGTCGTGTTGACAGTTTTGTTATTATGTCATTTCGAAAATTTTCTAGAGAGCAGCTATTCCTTTGATTTCATGAATTCATCTGCTGTTAATATTTGACCATAAGATTAGACCAGAGGTTTCATTGCGGTATCCTCTTAATTGATTTTGTATCAACTGTGATGTATTTTGTTGATACATTAGCACCAATCCAAATTATACGACTGTTCATTCTGTTGGTATTTAATATGTTTCGAATTATCTTGATGGGTTTAACTACGGTATACATAACTATGCCTCCAGTTTTCATAACCCAGTTTTCATTACTATGACATCTTGGAATGATTTGATGAATTTCTTGGATGAATTCATTGTTGTAATATAAGGTTATTTTCATAATTTTCCATGTGCCCGACGCGCTTTGGAACCATTTAAGGACTAAAAAATGGTTTGTTATCTAGAATTCTACGAACCTTCCACTTTTATTAGTACGCATTGCTACTAAAGATTGTTTACCTTAATTGTTCAAGTTTTACTGTAATATTCCTCAAAAGTAGTAGTTTTCCAAAATTTTGGAACATTTATAACAAAACCAATAGTTCCTGAATCCCAATAGCTCAAATTAAAGAAATCCATTATTTTTGCGAGAGATGGCTGTAGTGATCGATATATCGTAGAGTATTGATCCACAAATTTCAAATTTATGCTCGTTGTCAAGGAGTCAAGAAAGGTAAATGTCAGTACATTTCGGTACACAGGCCGGCTTGTCCTCAAAAATGTCGATAAAATGACGGAAATAGTCAAAGTTGAGTGGCATCTTAAAAGTCGTAGCATCGCCCAGTAGCTCAAGATGGACTATAAACCAGTTTTAAACCATTTGCGCAAAGTTGGATTCAAAAAGAAGAACGATGTTTCATTGCCACACCAGAAAACATGAAAGATCGAATTTCCGTCTGTGACGCTGAATTTCTTAAACGGCTAGTGACTGGGGTTGTGAAATGGATTAAATACGACAATAATGTATGAAAACGATCGTGGTCAACGGCCAAGAAAGTACTACTGCGTGTATTTGGTGGCACTGAAAGGGAATCATTTATTATGAGTTGCTTTCGAATAGCCAAACACTAAATGCAGATTTAAACTGTCAACAACTGGACTGAGTGATAAGAAAGTGATCAGAAATTGGAATCAAGAGAAAATTGTGAAAATCGATTACTAGAGTTTTTCGCCAATAAGGGGCATTAGGAAACCTTGCATATTTGATCCTAATCGGACAATCCGAAACAAGTTAAATTAGTGTTGAGGTTTGACACACTAGGTTTACTCCATATATAATCTAAATAGTTCTCCCATCATTGTCATAGTTGCGAGTGTTTCAAAACAAATAACGCTGCAAAAGTTAAACATAATCAATGATTTAAATAATTTTTGTATCATATCATCAATGCAAGCTTTGGTGTTCTTGGTTATATAGTTTCAGTTGGAGTTTTCTCCCGTGGGTTAAATAAAGATATTTGATACAGGCACTAAGTATATTGGATTTATTCAGAATCTTGGAGTTTTTCCAAATATAGCAAAACTCTCCTTATTGAAACTAGACCAAAAATAAACCAATAAATACCCAGTAAACTTTGAAGCTCTCAAACTCTTTTCGAAAAAGGACAATTTTATTTGGATTTTCTGGTTGTCAAAAACCGTTGAAACATAACATTAGGGTGGTAAATAATAAGTGTTTGGTTTTCGAGAACTTTATGTAAGGGCTGCCATTTGAATTAATATCATGGATGTTTTTGTGTTGGATCAGTTGAAAATCTTTAATTCCAAATTTTAATTAAAAATTGTCTCCAGTACTGTATTGGCTTATAGATTCATTTTTACCTTCAATGGCATCGCATCATCCGAAAGAAACTAACTGTTTCGGATTTTCTTTGGTATTCGCTAAGAGGGACCCAACTACGCACAGTTATGAGCCACGAGCTGCGTATAAACACTTAATGGACGAAGATCTTTTTTACTTAATTTTTACTCTCCAAATGTAAAGTTGACCCTGACAACCCGCACCAATTTCACATTTGGAGTAAATATTTTCCTACAACCATTCGTTCAATGATTTGGTTTGCACATATCCTTATACGTATATACATACATACATTAACCAATACTTAGTGTAATTATAAATTCTTTTTATATATTTTCGTTTTAAATTCAAAATAGCTCTTGCAGCAATTTTCCAACTGTCATCATCAGAAATCACTGCACACATACGATACCATATTCGAAATTCCATATATACTCGTGTACACTGCAATCAACGCTGCAATTTTAATTTAATTTATATTATTTCAAATAAAATATTCATTAAACTTTACTATACTGTGTACTTAATATCCAGTAACACACAGACACATAATATATAAAAGCTCTACAAAGAGAGACGGTATATAGAAAAGCTTTACAATTTTATTTGATTTTATTTAACTTTGAACGAGTGTGTGGATTTCTAAACTTAGTTTCACATTTAAATCTCGACATCTCTTAAAGTTTTTTTGTTCACAATTACATAGAATTGGAGGTGAATAACGTCTTAGTAGTATTTAAAGAAGTAGTGAAAGCTCACCACGACATAAACAACATAAAATCCAGCGCAAAGTTATTTTAATCCTTATTTAATTTTCATTGAAGATGAATACACTATGTATACAAAATACACCCGTAAAAGCTTTCAAATACACCCCCAAAAGCTTTGTACATTTGTGTAACACTTTTGAACAAACGAGAATTATGTCTGTACCATAAATACCTTTTTGATTTATTCAAATTGTATGTACGAGCTTACACTATATATATATATATATGTATATGGAACGAATATATCTTCAAGAAATGAACGAAGACGACGAAGAAGAATAAGAAGAAGAAAAATAAGGTGTAAATGAGATTTTTATCATTATTATATGGAAAATGCATTTCCCTGGAAAATTTAACATGACTAATACTCTGTGCGCTCTCTCTATATACCAGATATACATGATATATGTTTATAGAAGAAACATGAAAAATTGTACAAGAGAATAAATTTAATATTTTCCAGTCACGTGTTGACAGATTTTTTTTTTTGCTGTTCAGTTTTTCGTTCTATTTATAATTTTGGTGAAATAATATTCGTGTGTTGTTATATACGTTTTTAATTTGTTTGGATGATATATGATAAATTATCAGTTGCATTATGCTGATACTGCAGCCAGAATTAATTAAAGGAATGTTTTTACGAGGTGTGCGAATATTTTTATAATAAGATACCTACAAATTTTCGATTGGGCTGAGACTGATACTGTTAAATGGACGATTAACTTAAAATCTAAAAGATACAACTGTCAAACGAATATGGGATATCACTGAAAAAATGTAAGTTGAATAATACTCAAGTGTTAGAAGATCGAGATTCAGGGAAAAAATAATTTAGTGATGAAATTGGAGTATCCGAGTCAACTAATTCAAATTGTCTGTCATGTTGAACGACCGTGATCAATTCACCAAACACAGGCACAGGCAGGAGACATAGTGTAGTATTTGATGGATACACTTTGTCCACTATGATGGGTACGATAGAGATATGACTTCGCAATATGACTTTCGAAATATTACTTGACTGCATTTCTGGTCATTAATCGAGAAACCATCAAGGAAAGACAAAAAAGGCGGATGAGGAAGAAAATCGTTAGTTGGCTGGTAAAAATAATTTAAAATGTTCTATTTATTGTCAGAAGACCTTAACTTCTTGATAAAATAGCATACAGACAACTGGAAACGGTGTAAAGAATATACCAGTGGATATCAAACCGATCTAGAAGATTTTGAACTAGTTAAGACATAATATGGACACAGGTGATAAATGTATCAAAATGTATGTTCACAATCAGACGGATAATTCTTCTTCATCTATGGGTTCCTGGATATTCAAATGCTTTTATGAACTACTGGACAAATTAACAAACCAGAAATAGTTAGCAGATCAGTATACTAATTACACTACAAAGACGTCATATTAGAAAGGTCATAAAAATACTTGATGCCTTCGTAGCGAAATTACGAAAATAACTTGATCCGAAATTGCATGACTTCAACAACATATATGATTACGTTGAAAAACCTGAACCGGTGGTTCACTTTTTTCTTTGAGACCCACACTAGTATACAGAAGACTCCCAGTGTAAAACTTGGGAGGGTATATACATAATGGGCTGCCTCTCTGAACTCAGGAACAGTAATGTGCTGGATATCTGAAGATATAATAGTTATTGACAAATTGAGTTGATAAGGTATGAAAGCTGTTCGAAAAGTCAAACTACTGGAGAAAACTTTCTACAATTTGTTTTCCTTGGACAGCGACTAACTTCAGTTTTGATTCCCATGATGCACTCAAGACCAGCACTTAAAATGAAACATCAAGTTTGTTTGCTATCTAAAAGTTTGGGACACATATTCATCAAATGCATAGTCTTTCCGACAGAAGAACGAAAGAATTTTAGAATTCTAGAATATGTCTTGGATGTGATTTTGTGATATACCATGTAAGAGATTTAGACCAAATTTTGCCTTACAAAAATATTATCTAAAACTCCATCAAACTGAGCACTTTATTTAGTCCGGATAATGTATGAATTATTTACACAAGTGGAAGAGGAAATACCTTGAACTGCTCTTGAAAATATTGAATTTATTTGGTAAGCATATACAAGAGCCACAGTTTCAAAATCTTTGGTGTTACAGATGAATTGAAAATTATCCTTTCTAATGGATGGTCATATCTTCGTAGGATTTATAAGGTTGCTATACATTTTTCCCTAGGATATGGGAAGCAGTCAAAGTGCCAAAGTTATTAAAACTTTGGAAAGGCTGGAAGAGATACAAGTTCCAGCGCTCCTTTCGAATTGTTGCTTGTATGTTGTAATTTCCAAGGCCGGTTTCGATTTGATGTTCAACGTCATTGAATGTCTATGTGATCGAGGAAGTACGGCTATAGGTCCAATTTTCGTAGAACCATCAGTGCATTGCATAGCTCCATGCCAGCTTATAGTACTGACATGGAAGGTCGGCCCATGAGTTCTGCACGCCAATCCTTGATCGTAAATGTGTTAATTTACGCCACCGATCGTAATCCAGATGGTGAAAAATCTCTTTTGCATTCTGCCCCTTTCGGGTTTCGAACCCGGTACCTCTCGCTCCAACTGCCACTTCAACCACTGACCTACCTGGGCTGTTTGTTTAAAGTTGCTTTACATATTCCTTAGACATAGAAAGACGTCATTGTTAATAAATCCCGAAAGAATGATAAAGCGCACATATAGATACCTTCATCTACCCTGGCGTGGGCACGATAGAGATATGACTTCGCAATGTGACTTTTGGAATATTACTTGACTGCATTCCCCGTCATTAATCGATTTTTCAATAACACGATGGTAGAAGCAATCACGATATGTTGCACGATCTTCCGGCTGTCTTCAATATTATAGTGGATAGCAGGTCGATCTAGAAGAGTTTGAACTAGTTGACACATAATGTGGAGACAGGTGATAACAAAATTTATGTTGACAGTCAGGCACAATCATTAATAATCATCTATGGATGGGTTCCTGGAGACTCGAATGCTTTTGGGAACTACCGCGCAAATTGGCTAACAAGCGAGAAATGGTACGGAGGCCGATTACAGAGCTTAATTAGTATTATGAAGAGGGCTAATGACTTGAAGTCCGCCTTACTTTTTCTGTTCCTGGCCAACACTAGTACACAGACGACCCGTGTTAGCACTTGGAAAGGTGTGCATGATGAACTACCTCACTGAACTCGAGAACCGAAATTTACTAGATATTTTACGCTTCATTCGATTTTCCAATAATTATTGACGTATGCATTGACGAATTCGAGTGTAGTTTGATAATAGCCCATTGATTAGGTATAACAGCTGTTGGACAAAATAAACTACCAGGGATATTATTTGTTTTGCTCTTAGAAGTCTTAGAAGTGATAAATCGGCTAAGCAGGCGGAATAAAGTAAGACTCCGTTGTGGAACCTGAGCCCGCTCTAGGAGGGACGTCACTTTCTCTGAAACAAGAAATTGATTATCACTTTGGAGATCTGCATCAAAAGAGATGGGATAATCTCATCTCTGGTCGTTTATTCAAATTCTTCTTTGGATCAGTAAACCAGCAAAGATCCTAGTATTTCTTAAATTATGATAGACGCACTTTAAGGATCTTCCTGGGCATTCTCACGGGGCACTGCTCCCTGAATAGTAATATGTTTCAAATGAAAATTCGAAACACCTCTTTCTGCGGACATTGTGGGGACGGGGAGGAAGCAACTGTTGAGTACTTTTTGTGCTCCTGTTCTTCATACTCTTCCCATAGACTACACTGTTTCGGCTTACAATTTCTATTTGAGGACCAATTGACGACTTTGAGGATACCGAATATCCTGGACTTCATAAGAAGAACAAACAGATTTCGGGACTTTTCGAGTATTCGCCTGGGAAGCGATGTCACAATAGGCCAATTGAGCCTGTAGCCTGAGTGACAGGGGAAAAAATGGTCTTTCCTACCGAGGTGAGGTATAATTCAAGAATATGTCTTAGACGTGATTTTGTGATACCATGGAAGTGATATCTACGAACTATCCAAAAATCCTTCACACTCAGCACTTTAATAAGTCTAGATAGCACATGGACTACATCAAATGCAAAATACCTTGAACTTGTCATGAATACTGATTTCACCTAGTAGGCACAGACAGGAGGCACAGAAGAATTGAAAGGTTTTTTTCCCACGCAGTCAAAGTACCAAAAATTCTTCAAATTTTGAGATTTCGCATATACCCTGGTGACCATAATAGGAATATGACTTAGTTCGCCAGAGTATTACTTTATGGCATTCTTCGACATTAATCGGGTTGTCAAAAACATGAAGATAGAAGCAATCATGGTGATACACAAAATAGACTCTAGAATATAAAGGCGGATTCAGTGTTGCGTTTCTTTATTCCCTTCTGAATATTTTTGTTGTCGACATCATGGCTGATGAAAAAAATCAGAACGATCTTGCTGCCATCTATATATAGGTAATTAATTTAAGTGATTCACATTATTCATGATGATTGCGATTTTTACATTAGATTTGAGATCCTTTTATTTTAGTCTCTTTCATTTAAATATCATGCTTTCTCTTTCTCGCCATGTTCGTTCCGTCCAAAAGATAAAGTTAAACTAACTTGATGACGTAAAAAAAACGTAATTTTCAACCAATGAAATTGCTTTAAAAAAAATGTGGGCTGATGGAACGCAACACTGAATCCACGTTAAGCACCCATGGTTTGTGAAAACTATTTTATTGTCACAAGACCTAAACTGAGCCAGCTCTAGAGAAAAAAACAAACGGGAAACTACTGATGAAGCCCGTTGATTAGGTATGAGAGCGGTTCGATAAGACAAACTACTACAGAAAAGCTTTATATTATGCTAATTATTTTCATTCCCGATCACTCATTAACGCTAATATTGAATTCATTGCCTTTTTAACAGCGTCTCTGCCACTCAAACCATCTCGCGAAGATAAAATGTGCAATAAAAATTATGTCACAGCATCACCACAATTCATTTCAACATTTCTCTCACGAAATATAAAAATAAACAGCTTTTAATCAATTTTTTGTACACCTCAAACGTGTACGACTACTTATACATAAAGAAATGTTTCTTTCTCACATAGAATATGTATGTGGCACATCTCCCCGGTTCTTACGATTTTTTTTTTATTGGTTTTATTGTTGTGTTAAAATGTCAGTTTAAATTATTTGAACATCATGTTTCATGTACCAAATAGACAAGCATACATACCATATACCTCCACTATGTAGGTAAATCTAGAAATGTTCTTGAAATTTGTGAACGTGCCGAAACGAATCTATATGTATACACTCCTCGTATCTACGTATGTACAAACCGACGTGTACGAAAACGGTGGGGATATAAAAATCGGATTTTCCTTTCCGGTATTTTTCATCAACATTTCATTTCTCGTATAATATAGTAAAATGAATACGAGAGGAACGTTGTATGCGTGAACGAAAAAAACAAACGAACAGTGGAAATTCGAAAAGTATAAGAACGCAAGAAAAACTCACCCGAAACCCTCCTAAAAGCAGCAAGATGTGTATTCTTAGCACGTAGTTTTCTTTTAATTTCGCACACAAAGTGAAAATACGAATTAAAGCGTGGATATACCATACCGAACAGAGATAGCATCAAAATAATAATTAAATTTCAGACTGTAAAGCAGTCGAAGATACTCGAATATAATAACCACGAACAACAGCCCGCACGCCGTTAAAACTTCTTCAGATTGTTTTTTAAGAAAAAAAAAAAATTTCATTAATTTCTATTTGAAATTCATGAGAGATGCGGCAACGCGAAACGATCTCGGGCAAGAAGCTTGATTTTCTATTAGCGAGACGACACTGTACAGTGCGGTAATATAATTTTATATTCAATTTGGTTTTGGTATAGATGCGGGGTTTTTATTTCGTCGTCGGGATGGTTGGGTATATAATAACAATAATACATATAATTCCGGAATTTTTGTATCCCGCCTATCGTATAATAGATATTATATTGTGATAATGAAAACTCGGTGTCGCTTGCACATAAGCACCGAGCAAGGATATAAAAATGAAATCAAACGAAGGCCGTAATATTTTCCATCTCATAAATTTTTATTCATTTTGTCGTGTGACCGGAAAAATTTAATTTTTTTTTTTTTTGTTCTTCATCTGTGCTTTTGTTTGTATGTGTATGTGTCTACGTCATTATTATGTGTTATTGGGAGATTTTCACTTTGTTTGTTTGTAATTTACTCGATTTCATTGGGCGGCAATATGCGGATTAAAATTATATTGTTGCTAATAAAGTACAAAAATTTATTGGGTGGAAAATAATAACGATGGGAAATTATAAAACAGCTCTTCACTTAGTGCGTGGACAACGGAAATTGAATTTATAATTAGATATAAACAATGTTAGCCATTGGCTATCGTACATGAATCGAGCACTGGAACAGCGGAACTCAATATTGGAAAACTCAAGGCACGCCACAATAGCACGTACGCAGAGCAACGACGTCATCATCATACAAGCGGGTTTCAATGTCAAAATTTGAACCGATAACAAATGTAGAATGATTCGTAGAATTCTGCATCACAAATTAAAAATCACCACAACTCAGTCTCGATTGTCCACTGTGATATCCCTTCCCAGACCTACACTCTCAGTCCCGAAATCTATCTGTTCTTCTACTGAAGTTCAAAATATTTGTCTATGGGACGAGTATGAAGAACAAGACCAAAAGAACTATTCAACAGTTTCTTCTTCTCCTCGTCCGAATTTTCATTCAAAACATATGATTATTCAGGCAGCAAGTCGTCTATCACAGTTTAAGAAGGACTGGGATCTTTCCTGATTTATTAGAAAGTCTACGAGAGATGAGGCTATGCCCCATCTCTTTTGGTGCAGAGATAATTTCGAGAGATAATGACGTCACTCGTAAAGTGAGTTCCCACAAAAGTGGAGCCGTCCCCTAACGGGCCAATTTATTAACCAATATATTTCCTTTAATAACCATGTGACTTAGTATCCAGTGAAGTCAAAACAAGTTTCGATGAAATAGTACTGGAACCAATCGACTTTAGAACAGCCTGGCAGTCAGGAAGGATGCACGTATAACACTAGGACTGCCTTAAAAATTTCGGCCGGAAAGACAGTAGCGTACATACCAGGAGGGATAGATAATTCGACCTCAGGATTTTGTATGTATAACCCGGCATCATCACAGTCTCCAGAGGGGTAGGGTGGGCTTATAGTCCCATGTATGGTTTCCGGTAATAGCTACCCAAAATAATTGGCAATTGTCATGTCATGTTTTAATGAAACAGTACTGGAACCAATCGACTTTAGAACTGCCTGGCTGTCAGAAAGGATACAGGTACGACCGGACCCCTTTCAAAATTTCGGCCTGAAAGACAGTAGCGTACCTTCCAAGGGTCGACCTCAGGATTTTGTATGTATAACCCGGAATCATCCCATCATCCCCAGAGGAGTATGATGGGTTTATATTCCTATGTATGGCTTCCGGTAATAGCTACCCAAAATAATTTTTCATTTTTATGAGTAGCTATTACCGGTAGGTCCACTTCTCTCCATATTTGATAGTGCTCAGAAAGGCTAGGAAGATTGTCCTTGCGTTATAGGCGAGCGACTGTTTGCGCTGCACAGACTTTAAATCACACCAAAATAGTGTTTAAGCGATAGCAGACCCACAGCCATCATAGATGAATTTGGCTGCCACGGATTCAATCGGAAACCTCGGATTTGTGATGATACATATGGGAAATGATGAAGAACAGCGTCAACTTAAGCTTATCAAATGTACTAAAAAAATACGTCAGAGAGACACGGATATGAAAGCACATCAGGTAAAGAAGATTGTATGGGATGATCGAAGGAAATATTTATAATACTGCTGAAAAGACAACAGCAATTCAGAATATGCAAGCACTGCACCAGTGCTTAATAAAATCACCGTCAAAATTACAAATATATTACCTAAAAGAGATGATACTGGTCCAGTATAAATAACGGTTGAAGCACAGTTATCAAATGCTTCGAAAATCTCTGTGTAGCAATAACCAAGAAATTAGCAGAACCTTTTAACAGGAAAACTCAATGATGAGGACTAAACAGTGACATATGCCCCGCTCACACACAACGGGTGTTCGTTAACAATTGAATTTGACGAATACTGAAATGCTTCTGGCCTAGTACCATAACTAACATTGAACTGCATAGAAACGCAAATCAGTCAAACTGCAGATGAAACCTGAGGAAATCATCAATTAATACAACAAGGATGTCCTCGGACTGACATGAAAAAAAACCATGCTAGCTGAAGTGAAACAACTTGGTAAATCATGGGAAGAGATCAAGGCTTTAGCACCCCCAGAGTAAGATGGCCCAGCATAATAGATTTTATGTTCTTAAAGATAGAAATACAGGGGAGAAAATACCAATATTTAACGTGAATATCCGGTACCCATGGGCCCAACGTAAAGTAGGCAACTTTGAAAATGGTTATTGGAACAAATTTGTAAAGCAAAGCTAAATTTTCTTAATTTTAAATTAAAGACAAATGGTACAAAGCACAGGTTTGTTTAAGACAGTTATAGAAGACCTTGACCAATTACGAAATAAAATCGATTGGTAAGTGAGAATACACAAGGCATGGGATTACTGAACAAATTTTGGTAAATGAGAAGTCGTTCTTCTACCACTTAACCGAGTGATATATCATTAAACTGTCATTAACCGTTTAGTAACTAATACCAATTAATAGATGAAAGTGATCTCGTCAACGCGGTAAGGATAGTCGCGTTCAAATTGAGAAGTAGCAAGATTAAGAATGCAGCTAGTGAATCGATACCAGTTCTCAACACTACGTTATGAAGCTTAGACATATCTCGAAATGTACTACACTGATATTAAGGCACCGCTACTTTGACTATTGTAAGCAGAATGGAAAGATCGAGAAACCATCCGATTAATATATAAGCTGTGCTAAATAGGATATGTCGGATTTTAACCAGTGAAGTGTTAAAGTGATTAAAGTAAAGTGAAGATTAGTGACATTTTTCAGAAATTATAGAATTTATGACCTCTGGTATCAAAAATCCGGATACGAACCGAGGAAAGCCGTAACAATTGGTTTCCATTCAGAACTTATTAGCTTTGTCAATCTTAACTGAGGTAAGAACTCTGTCGATGTAATACGAATAGATGTAGCTCGAAAGAGAAATTGGTGCTAAAATTACGGAATGTAATGGAACACGTTCAAGATAATCTTGAAGAAGCCAATCTGATTTGATACACCAACTCCACCAACGGATCAAATACAATCAATGCTGCTCGCACTTCTGACTAAACACAGCACAACAGCATCAATAACTAGAACAGCAGCTAAAGAAGAACAGGCTACGCCAAAAGAAGCAGCAAATGTCGCTAGAAGAACTGTTATAACAACAAGAAGTGCAGTACAGTGGATTGAAGGACAATTTTAATGGAATAGAAAAACAATTCAGTGGCTTAGACACGAGAAAGAACTGGAGGCTTCGATACCTTAGTAACTGACGTTGAAGTTAAAGTTTGGAAATTGGAGTAAGTCGTCGAAGTGGTAAATGAGTTACGCAGTGAGACCGATCTATACTAGAAACAGGTGAACTGTATTGTACCAAACATTCAAATTGCAGTTCGAAATGACATTGGCACGAACGGATACACCACAACGAACGAATGCGCTAATATTGGCTTTACGAGAAACAAGCCGCCGCAAATCTTGCCGACCACATCTAAAACTTGGTGAAAGCCCTATAGCAAGTGAACGGTGATAATCACATGCAGGTCTGAAGATGGAGACAGAAGAAAATTTATTTCGGATCGAGTGAGAAAATTGGAAACTACCAATGATTCAGCAAAACCTGTATGGGTAACCGAGTTAATACAGACGATGGACAGTTGAATAGAAAATCAAGTTGGGATTTTTCAGAAGCAGCTGCCGCCTGGGAGAATCAGACGTTGAAGATGTGAGAAATTGGAACATTTTGAACAAAATTTCAACCCATTCGAGTTAGTCATCAACCGTCAGAAAACATTCGCAAGTTAACCTTGATTGATTATAAGTACTGATAGGTAAAACGATTAACAAATCATTGGTAGTGAAACAGATTAGATTGGCACGTCCAATAGAAATTGCGGTATTTATCATCAACGTCGCGTTTTGGGACATCGATTTGTGAAAGTGGGTATAATTTTAATTATAATATTGCAACAGCTAGTATATGGCCTTCGCATTGCATTACCAAAGTAGCTGATGTGAAAATTTAGAAACTGGAAGAATTCGTAGACTCGAACATTCAAAAACTGGAACAACAACGACAATTTACCTAGAGTATGAAAACTTTCATCGTAAAGTTGAACAACTCCGGACGATAACGTATGGTATATAGGTTTCGCTTCTGCTTTAGTAATTTTGGAAATATTTTAAATCTTCCATCAGCCTCAAATTGATATCGTGCTCACGAAATGAACGAACGTAAGAGAGAAGAAGCTGCTTAGTAGTCGCCAATTACTCTTCGAATGTTGATTTACAGGTATTAAATTTTCCCTGGTTTATCCACTTAGACAAATGAGTTTACATAACTAAACTCCAAAGAAAATAATCCAATGGGGTTAAATCACACGATCTGGTGACCAATCAGTTGAACCATTACGCGAAATTATTCCTTCACCAAAAATTTCTGCTGTTGGAACCACATGTCAGCAAGATTAATACCACCTAATCACGAGGTACGAAAAATTTTGTGATCATCTCACTGTACCGCTCACCATTGACAGTAACATTCTGACCATCAACAGTTTTGAAAACATATGGACAAAGAGCTAGGCCAGCCCATCCAACCAGAAATCGGTTTAATCGGAGAACAAACATTTTGAATGAAAATTCAACAACAATATCATTTTGAACTTCAGCCCATTCGCCGAATTGTCGGTGCATACGATGGTCGTTTGGCTTTAATTTTTGAATTTTGAAACTCTTCCATAAAGTGGAAGGATCCAACCCCAGGATCTAACTGTTCGGCGTCTCACGGGATGCACATTATCATTAAGAGTAAACGTGGTCCATCCAAAAACGATCTATTTTTATTCGGATTAGCCGCACTGAAAGACGATTCTGTTACGCCTTAAAACGGACGAAGTGCACGATAAATTTGACGAACATTATGGATAGACTTACATCAGAGCAAGTGTTGCATGCATCAGCTGTTAAATGGCTTGTCAAATAAAGCAGTGTTGCCAACTCAAAGTTGAGAACCTTTATAAAAAACTCTTTTACAAACAATGTTACAAAATAAAATTATAATCTTTTTAGATGACCACCTTGTACAGTTTGAGACCATTAAAATTAAGCACCTGAGAGTAACCCGATAAATATATTTGTTTCATACTTTGCAAGCTTTGGATGCGGTTCCTTTATTTACGTCCTCCAAATGAATTCATTCACGCCACCAATGATGGAAAAGAGATTTTCACCATCTGTGGTGAAGATAGTGATCATCCTGCCCTGTCAGGGTTCGAACCCACGTACCTCCTACTCCAACTGCCGCAGCCTTAAACACATCGCCAATTGGTCGGTATCGCTACACATTAAGAGAGTTCAACGAGTTTTTTTTCACTCTTAATGCACAAACAGGTGACACCTGTAATTTATTCGAAGAGCTTTTATGAATTTGTAAACAAAATTAACATTCAATGTGTTATAACAATAAATATTGTATTATCCAAAATGCTCGCATTAGACATCTCACGCACATACGACACACATAATGTAATTGAAATTATTACGTCGTTTAAGGTATTCACAACACAAATCCTCTCTCATCCGTGATCTATTACATAATGTACAAGAAAAATCATTTCGCTCTAAAATTAAATAATCCTGTGCAAAGTATCATGTATAGATACAGCATATATATATGTTGGTATATGTACATAAAATTTATGCTAACTGAATAAAAATTGAAAGTCGTATCTGCTGAGCTTTTTTCAATTCATATTCGTATGCTCGTTCAAGGGAAAAACAAACACTGTTATTTTTCTCGAAAGCTCGTTGTTTTGAGTATATCTGAATGTGTGTGTGTTTGTGCTTTTTAGTATTCATCATAGTTGTGCAGACTATCGTCTATCAAAATACGGAGCACAACATACATACGATATATATGTACATTATGTATAGCGAAAAACATTTTCTAAACTGGTATAACGTAATACGTGCCGATTATAACTTTAAATATTAAATAATATTTGTTTTTGTTCAGTTGTAGTCTTGTAAGATGTGCGCTGCTATACGATATGTGATCTCGCGTTCATCTTATATCACAAATTTTGAGTATTTTGTATATAATATTCGTACTACTTGTTAGGGTTGTACATTACATCTTATATAATTTGTTAGAGTATCAATATACGATTATATCTCACCTTAGTGTCGTCGCTGTCGTCTATTATCGATACGTGTGTATGCAAATAAAATATAGAATGGAATTCAATTGGAAAATTATTATTAAATTCCGGTATGTTTTCTGTGAATATAGAAACGATGAGAATTTGTTGGAAAGGGTTTTTCAATAGGAGGTTACATTTTGATATTATTTAAGAGATAGGTATGTCATAATCATTTGGAAACGATATTAGGTTGCAAAGACTACGCTTGCAGCACCATATCCTTTTGATATTTAAGGTTTTGAATCGATTAAGAAGCATTGGCATAGGCCTTATCTTTCTCCCACCTGACTCCAAAGAATAAGTCTAAAGGTGTTAATTCACACAAACCCGATGGCCTTTTATGATCACCTCTTCGAGAAATAATAACACGATCAATAAACTTTTCTTGCAAAATTGAGATTCTTTCTTTGCTTGTGTGACACCTAGCGCCATGTTGCTAAAAATAAACATCGTTCACATCAATATCTTCCAATTCCGGTAAAAACTCATTTATCATAACTAACCTTATTTTCAAAAAATTAAGGTTTAATCACACCGATTTGGGGTTGGCGGCGAATAGTCAAAACCACCCCAAACAGTGACACGTTGGAGAAGAGAGGCTTTTCATGGCTATTGTTGGCCCGTGCCTTTTCAACAATCTGACTCCATCGGATTCATATTGTTGCAAGCAAAAGCCAGATCGCCCTCTACGCCGTGGAGCCGTTGTCGCAGACAGCGGTTCGGATCAGCACTCAGAACGTAACGTCGCGTTTTGGGCCCTAATGTTATAGAAGTCATCTTTAGTAGTCATCCGTTAAGGTCCCACTCTCACATCCATACATGACAACGGATCTGATCAACACTCATAGCCTCTCCAGTTGATCGAAGCATAGGCTCGCTTGAAATTTAGGAATACCTGATGTTTGGTAGTACTTGGAATATATCATCCGTAATATCTTATCGAAAAAAGTTGATCAGTGTCTAAACAATTTAGATGGAATCCTCCTTGGTATCCACCGATAATTTCCTCCGTTATAGTCGAGTAATTATTCGCAAGATAAGGTATATCAGTAACTTGTATGCTGTGCAAACGAGAGCTATGCCGCGATAATTCTCGCATTTGAAGCAATCACCCTTTTTTTGAATATTGGGCATAACGCAAACACTAACCATTCTTCAGGCATTACAAGGTTAAAAAGTCAGTTCCACAAAGGTAGCCCTTTGAATATCAAGGGCTCTGAATAAAAGTCATAGTGAAAAATTGTATAAAAAATTGCACTAAAATCTCATTTTTAGTATTTAATTTGAATTATTATAATATAAATGTTAATATATAGATGTCGTTGCTATTCAAACCAAAGTATCGATATGTGTGATTACTTCAATTATCGATTATCTTAGTAATTATCGACCACCAGTTTGAATTTATAACGTCATCATAACAGAGATATAATTTGGCAATTTCTTGACATCTGGTGAGAAAATAAGGCAAATATTTATGTATATAAAGCAGATGAAGTTGTAACTTTATCAATTATATCGACGATTGAAAAAATAAAATTTCTAAAATATACAAAGTGAAGACATTGCGTTTTATTTAAAGTTAATATTCACTCGAAAAAGAAACCGACATTTCAAATGTTGGATGATAGATGGCACAACTTTAACCTTAGACGCGTGTGTATGTTTAGTAACTTCATAACGTGTTATGGGGAATAAAATTCCCCAATAATATTTTATTAAAAGTACATCAAATTCATTAATGAATAAATACTTTCTAACCGCAAAACAACTAATTTAATTCATTTTTCGATTTGAGATTTATTTAAGAAATTATATAGTGGTTAGTAAATTGAATTAATTATTCATAAATATAAAAATCATCATATTTCTCCGAAATGTAATGGCGATATTGAACTGGTTCAGTGAAACTAGAAGAAGCCCGTGATCTATGTGTTGCTGTAGATGTCCCAGGTATTCCGGAGCTGGGCGCTGCTGCTCTCGAATCATAAATTATTAAAAATGATAAATCATCTTAATTTTTTTCAAAATTAGGGAAAATTTTTCAGGAAAAGAAGAAGGCTGTGCACTAACTTTATAACCAATGCCGTTCATAATATACTTTACTGAACTGCTTTGTGTAGTGTGGATTCTAATTTTGATGTGATATCGAGCCAAACTCATGGCCAACTCTTTGAGAAATAATAATTTCTTTGCTCACTTTTTCGTGTATTCTACAATGTTGAATGACTTAACTCATATAGACGATAGCTAGCGAGGGCGGCAACGTCCACCAAATTGAAGAATAGGGTCATCGGCCATCGATTAGTTTTTCTGCTGCATGTATACGAACGACAAATGTTATCGAATCTATCTTTATTCTCGTTATAACCATGAATTATTTCTGGTTTTTTGGTTAATTCATTAGTGTTGGCAGTACGAGGGACAATTTTTTATGTTTTTTAGAAATTGCGATCTGTCAAACGTCCGTTTGTCGTTTGAAGTAAGCAACTTTTGTGTTTCTTGAAAAATGGAAAAAAACGAATTTCGTGCAGTGATTAAACACTATTATTTGAAAAGGAATACAGCGACAAAAGAAAAGATACGGTGAGTCTGTTCCATTAAATTACATGGTAAAATATTGGATTGCTGAATATAAACGCGGTCGAAGACGCACTGCAACAATACCATCAACAGGAAAACCAAAAGAGTTGGTTACTGAAGAATATATCAAGAAAATCCTCGATATCATTATGAATGATCGCCGAGTCAAATTGTGTGAGATTGTTGAAATGGTAAACATATAATATGAACGTGTGTTCAACATTTTGCATGAACATTTGCATGTCAAAAAGCTATCGGCAAGATGGGTACCGCGTTTGCTCAGTGTCGAACAAAAACGAGTTCGCTGTCCACTTCACAGTGGTGTTTGGACATGATAAAGCGTAATCCTGTTGATTTTTGGCATCGATTAATTACTGTTGATGAAACGTGGCTCCACCACTACACACCTGAAACCAAAAATCAAAACAATGGATGATACCCCAAACACGGTTCTAAGGTATTTTATGTAAAATTACATAAAATACCGCATTCGAAAATACACTTCGAATTGGTCCACCTTATAGTCCAGATTTAGCTCCTAGTGACTTTTTCCTGTTTCCAAACTTAAACAAATGGCTCGCAGGACAAGATTCATCTCAAATGAGATTATTTTGGGGGGTTCCCGAAATCGTATTAGTCAGATGGGATAATGGTATAAAAAAGTGTGTCGAAGTAAAAGGAGACTATGTTGAGAAATAAATGGTTTTTGGCAAAAAACATTTTGTTTTCCTGCTTAGGTAGCTTCATTTTCAGCACTAGCTGATGGGCTATACCAGTGGATCTGTCTTCATTTGGTTTGGTGCCCAAATAAATTTCACCACTTAGCGGATAGTTAGTTCGAGCATCTACAAGCCGAAATATTTTTTTATGCCGTACTTTCTAGGCTTTGACGGTATATACTGTCGCAAAGAGCATCTTCCTCTTGTTGACACCATTTGTTCATCCACTGTTAGCTCTTGTTTGTCGAACTTTGTTTTTCGTGTTCTAGTATCGTGAAAACGTAGAAATCTGGAGAGCTACTGAAATCCTTCCAATGACATTACTGCTCTATAAAATACCATATGTGATTTGTCGAAAAGATCCTGCGCTGCTAATAAATTTGACTTCTCGGCTCCAGCAAAAATAATTATAGCAATATTTGTGACATGTGTATACTCTTCGTACTTTTTCTTTGCTTTCCTATTCATTTCCAATACAATATATTCAATATGAGATTCATGTATAAGACGTTTGAACGCTTTGTCTTTTTCTATATATGTCGCCAAATAACAAGGTTGAGACGCTTTTTTAGTAAATAGAAATAAACCAAATACATTCTAAAATATTGCATTAAAATGATATTTTCATACTAATTGCATCTAATATAGTATAGGGAATACAGTTCCCCATAACAAGAAATAGATAGTAATTCATTTTTCTCTCAAGGTTTCGGGAACACTATACCCCAAACACGGTTCTAAGGTTAATAATATAAATCGTAGCTATATTATATTGATATTTTAAAGCATATTTTTAATGCTATAATACGAAATACACAGTAAAAATACCCAAACATGTAAATGAAACTGAGTACTTGAATAATTATTTGAATTTTTTTTATTTCCATTCATTTCTTATACTTCATGTGCTACATACACGATGGCATCATAAAAGTTTTTACGTTTTTTAACAGTGTGAATTTTCAAAAAAAATTGTATGTATTTGAATTGTTTTTTTTTGTATCTAAATAAATGTATTTTTATCATTATGACTATGCAAACGATTCACCTCAGATGGATATGAAGCATTTATATGTGATTTTGTTGTGATTTTGTTTTTATTGCTATGTGCACATGTATACGCCCGATATAGTTTTTGGTCGAAAAAATAATAATTCTAATAATAAAGAATCAAAATAAATCTGAAAATCCAATGTGTTATGACAGTGGATTCTAAAACTTCTATGAAAAATATTTTGCTCGATAAAAAAAATTCTTCTGAGATCTTCAATTTTTATATAGAAACAACATTTATTTAACATCACAACACATTGGCTGAAAATAAAAGAAATTTCCACCACCAAGGCAATCCAAAGATGTATACGAAGGAACAACACTTTCAAACAGAAATTCCTACACAGAATTTTCGGCTGAAAAACGAAATTTCCATAACACCTTAAATTGAATTCAACAGTGGGCATTCAAATCATATTATTTCGTCGACAGAGACCAATATCTTACAAGGAAGTAAATGATCGAATAAGAGAGCTAAACGATTGTTGAAACTCTAAAAGAAAACAAAAATAATAAATATGTAGGGAACAAACAAGTACATACTAATGGAAGAATAAAGTCTGATTTCCATTATGAAAAAAATTTTGTCAGTATTTTTTACTGAAAAAACCAAAGCGAGAAAATATTAAAAATACCATTAGAGTGACAGAGATCGTTTTTTCCTTTTTTTTATAGTGGATATATTTTGACAGATGCTTATAACATAACCAATAAATTGTTTTTGAAAAAAAAGACAAAACACACTTTAAATCTGCAACAATAAATTTAAAAAAAATAAACAAAAGATAATTATTCATTATTTATTCATATACATTTTTCCTATAAAATATTTTTCCAGTAACCAGTACTGAATAAAAATACTTCTCTTGATATATTTTGTCAGTACTGCAATAATAATTTTCCCAGTAACCATAAAAATTTATTCAGTACTGAATAAATTTTTTAGACTGGAAATGTTTTTTATCTCTCTCGCGCTTTAAGAAAAATTATATTTTTATCCTACTTTAACTTTTTGTCAGTTTATTTTTCATAATGGAAATCAGGCTTAATTCGCAAAAGCAGAATTGTTTGTCGGTTATCCAATCCACAAGGAACTTCAACTAGTTTAATTTAATTTAGACTCGTTTAACACAGTGGACGATTCATCAATGCAGATAACAAAGACGATCATTATCGCAGTTAATGATGTTTCCACAATTCTAAAATCGGTAGATAATAGTATTTGACATATCACCAATCACATTCACATATGACGTCATTAAGATATTTATGCACAGGCCAAAATTGGTACAATATTAATTATTAATTATAACATAAATGTTTTATTATATTATAATAAATAATTTACTATTGTCTACGGACGGGTATAACCTACAAACATTTTGTTAACAATTTTTGACAGCAAAGAAAAAACCAAAAAAAATTAATTTTGTTTTTAACGTAGTTCCTATAAACATTTTTTTTGGCTGTACACTGTACGAATTTTGTAGTAATAGTGTTGAACTGTAGGGCGATTTTCATCTTTTTTAATGACGTCGCTTATTCATGTGCTTATTCATTAACTTATTCATGTGTTAGTAAATAAAGGGTATAAAAATGTTAAGCTCAATTTCGATGTTTGCGGCTTGTATATTTAGGAGCTTTTCTATGGCAATGAAATCCAGACATAAAAAATTAAAAAATCAAGGAAAAATCCAAATGAAGCACCGTAGTTCCTATAAACATGAACCAAGCTCCGGTATACAAGTCATGATGAATATCAAATTCTCTCATTAAAACGTCATCAGCCTCAAAGGCGCGAATTGTTGATAAGCCAATAAACGTTGCTGCTAAATGTGTATTACATTCGCAATTGTTACAATAAATGAACCAGCAATTCGTAAAAGCATTTGAGATCAAGCATTGCTTTGGGTAAAAGTTCATCGACTGAACCCATATCTTTTGAAAAATGGTTGAGTATGCGGCCGGACGGGTTAGTATCAAAGAACCTCATCGTTGTCAAGATAACACCTCTGATTATACCGCCATGTTCTAAGGTCTGATCTTGTTTCGTAATATTCGCGTAACACTTCCTGTGCGGTAAAATATGATATCCATACCAATCCGCCAAGCTGGCCGTTATTTGAGTGAGTGCAAATAATAAAAATATTCCAATTAAAGTTATTGGACCAATAAATGATCCAATAACTTTTCTCTTAGACGACTTTTCGACATTTGGATCGATTGGTGGTTCGGTAGATTTTTTCGATCTAGTTTACTATCGGACTCGTCATTACTATCGCGTCAGTACTAACGGAACGAAAAACCAACAAACGATTTTGAATTTAAACGGAATCTATCGGTTGTAGCTTAATAGTTAAGAGAGTTTATCTTAATCATTAAGCTACAAATATGAGCTACAAAGATAAATTATCCGAATCTATATCGGGCACCTCCACTAATTCAGCGATATCGATTCCACTTTTACTAAGTTCGTTTGGGGTTCTTTGCATTTGAACTTTTCCATCCTTAAATACAATAATGCTAACCGAGTACATTATCGATCAAATGTCTGCCACGTGAGCATCCACAGCACTGAACGACAACCATCCCGATTAGCTTGCCTTAGTTGGATGGTCTTTGTTTTTTCCATTGAGATTCATCGAGCTGTTCCATTCTTAATCGAGACAGCAATATCTGATGGTAAAAATTAGTGCTCGAATTCAATAGTTTTTCTTTTTCCGCCTTAACACCCAATGCATTTAAGACTTTTTGTTTTGCTGACTTTTTGGAATATTTTGGAAGTGGTTAGTTGTTGATCTATTAGCACAATCGTTACCATTGATGCAAACAAAGACGAAGTCTATGCCGCCAAGATAATTTACCGTTATATGATTGAACTGGAATAACAAAAATTACAACATATATTCCAGCCCATGAAATTTCATGCCATATCAGTGCTGAACACATTCAGTGTATAAAAACGATTCACATCATTCCACAATAAATTGAACACTACACAGACGGCGGCGGCTCTGACTTTCATACCCAGGTGAAAACTATCCACAATATATTTGTTTGAGCTAAGTATTAATTGTGGCAGTAAAATATTCACCCAGAGCTTTCTCCTGGTCTACAATGGCAGTTGACCGAGATCTTAAGGTTTGCCTCATTTCCCTTAATACCTAAGTCTTTATGCAAAATATCGTGTAATGTAGTTTGTAGAATGTGTTAATTCCAAAGATCGACGAAGAATCGACCAACCTGGGTTTTCTTCAACACTACGTGCTACAGCAGCAATGTTCTTATTTGTTCTAGAGCAACGCACACGATGTCGATTCTTCACAACACTTACTTGTTCAGCTCAAATTTTTTTCAACAATTTCACTATTGAAGGCCGAAAAGGTGAAAATTTTCACCATTTTGAAACATGTATTGTACCATTTTACTAATGGCGTAGTTCTTAACTATAGCAGGCTATTAAAAATGAAACCACTTTGTGGAAAACCCTCCATATACCTTACATATTTCTTACGAAATGATTAAGCAATTTTTTGCTTATACCCACACCTGAACGCGTCTGTGCTCGACTTGTATTATATATTGTAGAGTAGAGAAATTAATTTTCATTCATAAAAAATAAATTTTCTTAATAATAATAAATAATTATAAAGCTTTCATCGTAATTTTTCTACTATTTTACAACAACAAAAAACAAATTTGATCTTAAGAAAAATTTTCAATTTTTCACCTCATTTGCATTTGTCTTGTACGATGTGATTTTACCTGTTCATTATAATTATATATTTCTTCGGTTTATAGGAAAAACGTTTTGACTCAAATAATAATCAAACAATTAAATTTTTCACACAAAAACAAAATCTGAAAAGCATGAAAATTTAATTTCTTATTCAACACTATATAGACGGTGGGGGAGGTGATGGTGGGGGTGGCAAATAAAAGAATGATTATGTTGTTGGTGCGGCATTTTCTTTTCGAAACTTGTAATTCTTTGTATTATTTCGTTTTCAATTTAGATTTTCTCGTTGGTTGTATACCATCTACGTACATGTGTATATAGTTATGAGCTTTTCACTTTTCGTCTTTATAACAACATAAAAATATGCTTTTTCCATTGTATCTTTATATTAAATTTTCCGAGAGTAATTCTTCTTTTCTACCACTGACAAATACTATAACGAACACATACTCACGATGAACTAAATTAAATTCAATAGTTTTGGTATATACAAGTTAATGGTTTGTTTGTATGTGCTTTTGGGACGTTAAAGTTAATAGGTAGCACGTGATCATGATTCTACTCAGGTTTCTGGGATTTTCATTGTGTACCGTTTGTATTTCAATTATTTAAGTCTTAAAATATGTAGAGACTGGTATACTACACTTCCAAAAATCTAATTAGACTCAAATCGTCAGCGACCACAGGACGACTTAACCGATGCGGCTCTAGATTGACCTTATTCCCGTTTTTACAACGACTTCAGAAATCGCCCCACTCGTCGTTTAAAACGTGATTAAAACACGCAGATCATTCAACAATAAAACAACGTGATTAAAACACGCAGATCGCAGATCATTCGTTTTAATCCGTCCTATCAATGACCACAACATGCACAAAGCTTGAAGCGCAACCGAACTAATCTGTTATCTCCTATAAACCGGTAGACCCGACCTCTCCTATCACTACTAAGACGTATTTTTAATGTTGGGCCTCTAACAGGGTATTTTGAAGTTAGTTTGAGGTACCAAATTTTACGTACAATATACAATACAACGTTGATCAAAATGCCTTATAGCCTTATAGCCGAGTCGGGCATGTATAGCCCGACTTTAAATCGTTGAAACGGCAGCAGTATATCAGATATTCTTCAATCTGATCTGCCAGTATACCATCCAAAAATCGTAAGAATCAAATACCATAATTTTTTAGAAAAACCTAAACCAGTAAATAGTTAACAGAGTCATTGTAAATTTATGTGGGAACACACAACTGGCAATCGTCAACACGCTTTAGCCAAATAAATAAAAGAAGGTGCAAATTCTTCCAGAACTTAATGGAAAATTCTGCCAAACTCAACCGATACATACACTTATACATTACAAACATCCAATCGTGATTTTAGGTCACCACCTGGAATCGAACCTGAGATCCCCGAATGACAGATCAAGCACGCTACTGTCTGTGCTTCGAGCTTGATAAACGCTTTAGTAAACGTTACTGGTACTTATATTCAAGGTCCGTTCGAGTAACATCAGAATATTACTTCTAGATTATGACTCAAGCCCACTATAATTTACACTATTCACTTGACCTTTCCTATCACTACCACCCGTCATAAAATAGAACGAACCCCCATTGCTCAATGCTCTCGAGATTCCACAATTTACTTTACGCACGTGTCCCAGGTTTAACTGAGTATCGTTAAGCACAGACTGTAAAAATGTCCTTTGAGGGTCCATCGTAAAAAACTCCAATAATAAAGTGGTGGCAAATATTTCAACCTTTTCAGAATACCGTCCCGTTTTAGTTTTCGTGGATACCGAAAAAATTGCAGGAGTGAATAAAATAGTCTGCGAATCCTCATTATATAAACCGACTGCCTTGTTATACGTCCCAGATCCAAAACTGTAGAAACGGTATGGCAAACAAGGATCAAGAAATCTTCCAGTATAAAAATTACTGGTATTTATACCCGAGTACTTATTCCGGGATCGAGTTAACCAACAAAAAACTCAGCTGTTATATTTGTGGTTCCTGGGATGCATCAAAAACTGTACTCTTCGGTAATGACTAAAACCCACTTTAATTGCGCAGCATAAAGATACACCCCTGAAAATGTGACTATCAATAGGCAGCACCTATTCTAAAATACTAGTAATTATAGAGGTTGAATGCTACTTTTGGGTTTAAGTGAAGCAAGTTCAAGTTCATGGTGCTTGCCGATAGCGAGATAACACCTATTTACTCCAGATGGTTTACTAAGTCAGCTGGACAAAACTCTATTAATGTTAAGTCTTGATTTAAGGCATTCTGGTAGGTCTAGACATATCCCAACACCGTTGATAAAACTTAACAGCTGAACTTATCATAAACATGGAAATTACTATGACAGAAGTCGATTATCTTGGTCAAGCGGTTGATGGGGCACATCGAATCCTAACCTGGATAACTGGAGAGATATGCGGAGTACTCAGTGCCAAAAACGGCAAATCAGATCGAATTTTTATAGGTATTGTTGGTTTAAATGTTGGTACTAATACTTGAGTTAATGTCTCAAAGGAACTTATCAGGGAGGTTAATGATGGGGTCTCAAACTACAGGGGTTAAATTTTTAGATTCAATAACAACAAGGAAGTCAAACTATGTGCCAATTGTTCTATCTCGAGGGTTCACGGACTAGGTGCAATGATTGATAAAAGTGAGTGTACTTATCTCGAATGGCTGAACACAAACACGATTGAAGAGGAATGCACTGGAACGACCAGAAATATTTCAACAAAATTTTATATTAGAAGTGAGTAAAAATCTCCCCGAAGGTTGCCTCTTCAAATACCAAAATTGACAATGTGAAAAACGAAATATATATTGAAGATTAACAAGAGGAAAAGATCTTGGACCTGTTTCAACAAAGTTACATATCAAGTGCTTCCTGTCAGTCTAATTTTCTTAGAGAGAGAAGACAACATCAGTAACAGGGAAGACAAGAGAAGCAGATAAGGGATCGGAGAAAAGGAATAGTCCTGTAAGATTACCTACTTCAAACAAAAGAGTTAGTAAGGAACGAAAACTGGCTTGTTTCATCAAATCATACATGACATTCATCTCCGTTCCCCAATTGGCCAGAAATGTCATTACGTAAAGTAGATAACTATTTAAGAGCATCGAATCAAGCTCCCAGGTACTCTCAGAAACAGAACTTTATGATCATGGAAATTAGATCATGGCTCTGTTAGATCTTTGCGGAAGTCAGCATAGAATAACATCAGGCTAGGAAAGTATCAGAAATGGTTCATCTCTTGTTAACATAAATCCTATGCACACGAATCGTGGGTTGACTATTGAGCCCGGATCTTGTTCAGTAATAAATTCTAAGTCAACTATTCCTATACTCTAAAGAATTTCATTGTAATATAGTTCTTGGTAAACATTGGCCAGCACATTGATGAATTTAAGCAGTAGATTTGGCACAGTGGTATAACCAGTGCAAACTACAATAAATCAGGGTCGCTTCTGGAAACAATTCAAGCCCACCGGGTAGTGTTGAGTAAACACTGGACTCCTCCAGTAAAAAATGTTTTCCTAAATTTATGGCCTCACACCGATTACCAAACCTTTCAGTACGGGTGAGTTTTTCAGATGAATGATTTTTGTAATTATTTGAAAAAGTTAATGTCGGCGACAGAGGAGCTGGTGTAGACCGGATAAAATATCTCGATTTTAAAAACGATCATTTACACCGAAGAATGTAAATAATTGTCGCATAATTCGGACTAGTATAAGAGCATAATTTCCAATAACAACAAGATCTCAGTCTCAGTGAGGTATATGGAGCTGTGCCATATCGTGGGATAAACCATCTATGCAGCTAGTATAGCCAATGTTTTAGTTTAGTGTTGAGTGGCGCCAAAATTGATGAAGTACTTGCATTACATGGAGCAGCTACTGCAGTTAAAGAAGATAAGATTTGACCGATTTGAAGAACAGCAGGTTGTACAACGAACATAATGATGAAGATACTGGAGCATTTATATGAGTATAGGATTGAAACTTAATCAAGCCCATCTCTATTTTTAAAGTCAATCCTTATCCATAAGTTACAGATCTAATTTGTCAACTTCCATTATTTACATCTTGTCGATGTCTGTTGAGAATTTGCATAACCCTCCCGTAGTTTTTCCAGGCCCGAAGTTCTCTCTTCCGACACAACAGTAAATGTCGTGCTCATCTAGTTGTAAGTACGACCTTGAAATTTATTTCAAGTACGACCAACGCGAACACGGTTGAAGCAGTTCCATCGTTGGAGCCAATTGTCCAGAACGTTGGCAAATTCACGTTCGATATTGTGTCGCTGAGCTGCCTATAGTTAATCCTATACTTATAATAAGAAATTGAATGGTGCTTAATCTCATGAGCGAGGTGAACATTCGATCGGGTCATTTTTTCGAGATTACACTGTTGACGAACTTCCCTTTCAAACGATCAGTTGATGTTTTAAAAGATCAAGTTTCACCATCTGTGTGACATGTGGCAACATATTGTTGGAACTACATATCACTGATGTGGAGTTAAGACAATCCATTTCTGGCTAAAATTAGAATTTCAAACATAGCTTCATTGGAAGTGACATCTGGCATGAATATGATACATGTGCACATGTGGGTTTGTTGCTGTCCAATAATGATTATTTTCAAAACCATAAGCCAAACACGAGCTTCATCGCTGAGTTATGAGTTTTCGGTGGAATTCAAGATTTTCTGCAAACTGAAGCAGAGCCCAGTCAGAGAAGATGCAGCGCTTTAAATGATCAAGTAAGAGTGTAAGCCAAGATTTTAACACTAATTGTGTCTGATTGTGGTTTGAGAGAATCATAAGAAACCAGAAAGAAAACAGAAACCACTGATTCAGATAGTATGTCTATCTGACCAGACCACTCTTGAAGTGTCCGAATTCCATTGTGCAGCCAAGTCGCTGTATTATTTACACAAATAAACGACAAACAGGTATTCGTTCGGACTTACGAAAATTAAGGTTTTCCAGAGATTATATAAATCCCATTGACTTAACTAACAAAAACCAAATGCAAATTATTTAGAGGAAAATTCGAAATTTCCCGAGGGTTTGAGAAAACTCTAGCCCATTAGAATAATGAAAATTATATCCTTGGCAATCTTTATCTTATTGAACATATTTATAATCTGTATATTTAATTTGAGTGAGTCGAAAATACTTAAAGGCATAGTTACTAAATCCGAGACCTTATCTCTCGAGACACATCCAAAAATAACAACAACATAACTTTTTGTAATTTATGCATTATTTTGAACTAGACGAACATCAACATGTCGTTGCTGTTGTATATGTTCATAAAATTATGAATTTATATGTCCACAAACTTTCTAAACAACACCAACAACACTTAAATTCAAATCGTTGAAAAGTTTGTGTAAAACAATCACCTTGTCAACATCCATATAATAAACATTGTGGTTTGTACCCCATCTGCCAACCATCGATGGGTGGAAATGCAATACAGGTGTTCCTCGCTTAACACTTTAGGATGATACTCAGTAGTTCTGATTAATTATTAACAGATTTCACTCCAATCACTCGCACTTCTATTATTATCGGTATTTGCAAGGTATTCGCTTCTGCTACCGCGCGAGAAAGAGTAATGCTGTTCGTAAGGCTATCATCGGTGTCCATTATATCCAAAATGGTTGTGTTGCGTAAGAAAAAAACTACTTGGTTGTTCGGGTCTTCTTAATCTTCAGGATGCCACGGTGCATTGTCTAGAAACAGCAATACCTTAAAACCCGTATTGTGATGAGTCCGTTTTAAGCCAAATGGCATGTCATCAGTGAATTTATAACCATTTATCAACCGTGTTATAGTGAACTCGTGTTGTGCGAGTATCGTGTTAAACGAGGGATAGCTGTACAAACATTGTTGTTCAAAATCATATTTTGATTCTAATTTAATTGAAACCAATCAATATTTACAATATATTGGTATTTTTGGCGGTTAATTATAAAAACAAAATAAAATCGTAATTTAATTTGGTTATACTCGTATGTGTGCATGTTACAGTCGTAAACAATATTGCAAATTAACTATATAATGCAATAAATAATTTAATTCAAAATTATTTAAAATATTTCTGCTCGATAATACAAAAATCAATAGTTTAATTAATTGATATAATTTAGAGATGTTCACTGATTATTAAAATAATGTTGTTGGAATTGGCAAAATTGATTAGTTTAAAGGGTTTTTCAATAAGAGAACCATATCCGTTTCATGAAATTTTCCTGTATGTCCTCGATAACTTCACGAATCCCACCTTTAAGGTATTGAATCGATTGTGAAGCATTGACATAGAGCTTCAGTAGCTATATCTTCCAATTCTGAAAGTTTCATTAACAAACCGTAACATTTGCAAAAGCTTCATTTTTGAAAATGTAAGGTCCAACCACACCGTCACTCCATCCTAAAACCCGCACCAAACAGTGGCACTTTAAAGATGGAGAGGATTTTTAACAATTATTCTTGGAGGCCTCATGAAGATGATTTTTCGATGAAAATCCGGATCAGTTTGATGCCATTGAAGGACCCAATCAGCGAAGATATGACGTTTATGGTGACGACCGACGGGTTTGAGATCTTGTGTTAACTGAACTTTATGAAAAACCCTTAAGACCTTTTTATGAAAAATACGGTGTAATGTGGTTTGTGGAATGTCTGATTCCAAAGATCAACGAGGAATAAACAAACCCGAGTTTTCTTTAATATAGCTCAGTTGTTTTAAGCGACGCACACGGTTTCGATTCTTCACATCACTATTTTGTCCGATCAATTTTCACCATTCTGTAGTGAATTTGAACATTTTCTGTGCGTTGTTGAAGCGTGTATCGTACCAGGTTTAGTAATGGCGTAGTGTTTACTACAAATGTCAAAAGATGACAGCTCCCAAATAGCAGACGATTCAAAATGAAACCTCTTATTGGAAAACTCTTTATAATTTAAAGTTATAACTAATGGGTGTCTACTATAATGGTCCATTGAATTTAATCCACGTCAAGTCGAGGATGTCATCCAGTATGGCGACTAAGCGCTTTATGTGATCCATTAGAGAATATGAAAGGCTGTGACACAAACAAATCCTCTCTTCAAAATTTAGCAGTGAGTTAGCTCCCGTAAATTTTCATCGGAGGAAGCCTTACATCAGGTACAGTTCAAGGAATGTGTCGGTCTCTCGTTCATCGAGATGTTGTCGTTCCATCCAAACTTTAAACTTATAGAAACCCTAATTTCATCAGCTATCTTTAAGAAATGCTCTCCAAATTCCATTCACCTATTAAACTTACAGCTATCTTCCAGGTATGTGATAGGCTGTTTGTAGTAAGAAGTTATAAAGGAGGTATAGTGTTGGGACCAACACAACCGATCTAATTTTTTTTTTCGACTCTAATCCGTATGTAATGTAGTAACAGTCGACCAATGATATTCGTCAGAGTAAAAGTTAGATACCCATGCCCAAAAATATTAGGCAAAGTGTGGTGGCCCCAAATGATAATAGAGACACCTGACTGTATGTCAGAAATAACTGGGTCAGGTTTCCATGTTATCAATTGTTCTTGTCTATCAATATCAACTATAAACTTCACATGGCCCTTCACCAAGCAAATGTAAAAAAATTTTTTGTAAAAAGACCATATATATATATATATATATATATATATATATATATATATATATATATATATATATATATATATATATATATATATATATATATATATAATAATATATATATATATATATATATATATATATATATATATATATATATATTTATATATATATATATATATATATATATATATATATATATATATATATATATATATATATATATTTATATATATATATATATATATATATATATATATACATATATATATATATATAATATATATATATATATATATATATATATATATATATATATATATATATATATATATATGTATATATATATATATATATATATATATATATATATATATATATATATATAGTTTATATAGTTATATATATATATATATATATATATATATATATATATATATATATATAATAAAGCCAGTTCATGACGAATCTATCATGAAATCGCTCTCGGTAGACTGCAAAGTCCCGTTATCAACTGAAACGGGTACAACGAACTATTGCATTCTCAAAAGAGACCACATTTATAATATCTAGCATATCTAGACTAGACACAGAGTCACAGTACTTAGCGGGAATTCTAAGGTACGACCTCAACAAGAAAGGATGGAACAATGTCAGAAACGATGGATGAACGCAAACACTACGTCTTGGCCAAGATAACTGATTCCTAGAGTAAAACAGTAGGTTGAACGTAAGCATGGTGAAAATGTGCATAAAAGAGACACCTTGTTGTTTCTACTGTGATGAACAAAATACACCAGAACACACTATTTTTCACTGAAAATGGAGTGAGTGCGAACGTTACTGTCCGAGGAGCGAAATTGGAACACAATTTGAACACAGGAATTTGAAGTTTCGAGTAATTCCTAAAATATCTGTGTGTAGGCATGCTTATGTCGATAAAATAAAATAAAATATCGACGAGATACACAAGTTTGTCAGAGAAAGGATAAAGGTTTTAAGTGATCGGATGAAGGCACGATATGACATCAGTGCAAATAATAGAGGATTTGAAGAAAGGTAGTTAGTATGGCTTCATAACTTACAACTGAAGAGAGGTTTATCACCGAAACTGCAACCTGCCTGGGAAGGACCATATAAGGTGATTACCTAAATCAATGATGAAGTCTACTGAATTCGACTCTCTTTAGAGGAAGAGAATTTGTTCCTGTTTGGGACGAACCGATTTGAGCAGAGGATTGTGTAACGGACGCGGGTGACATCTCTTATTGAATCGAATAACTAAATTTTCGCAATCACAATTATTCACAATCCAGTGATTAAACCTTGGATTGGTTTGAATCCCTACTAGAGGAAATCATAATAAATATATATATATATATATATATATATATATATATATATATATATATATATATATATATATATATATATATATCAACTTGATGCGACTGAATTTTAACGGTTTTACAGAACTGGTAGAATGACATATTACTCTACACTCACAAGCTTTTATCAAGTCTATATATAGTGTGTTCTTTGTACCCGTCCAGTTTGTAAATTTACTCTTACAGTAGTAAAAAATAGAATATGTCTGTGAAAGTAGTGCTTTCATTAGCTTTGTATCACTTCAGATTCTCTAATCGCCGTTTTGTTCTGAATGAAATTATCCAGAATCGTTATCACATGCTCGATTTTTACAAATCAAGTGGTCAAGTATCTTCTGCAAATCAAGAGTATCAAGTGCTCTAGTATCTTTTACAAAATACTATATAGTGATGAAGAATTAAAGCTTTTCTAAATGTTTCATTGAGTAAAATCTACAAGAATTTGAAGTTCTTAATCGTGGATATTTCAAATAACAAGAACGGAGACTGATTGTCTCACAAATCAGATATTCATAGGCCGCAGAAAATTCCCACACAAGAATATCCAAAAAATACACCTGAACATCGCAGATTACCGAACGAGAAATCAAATTGACCATGTGCTGGAAAATCAGAAGTTTCTATCCTCCCTTCAAGATATCAGAGCAATGAGAGAAGCAGATGTAGACAGCCATACCAATGGTATACATAGTATAATACATACAGTAATACCAACGTTCAAAATCAAACCAGCGGCAGTGAAAACTACAAGGACCAATCGGAGAAAATTCAACTCATAGATTGAGAAATACAACACGAAATATATCTTCAATGAAACGCTCCAAATCAATCTAGCGAATAACAAAACCAGCACTTTGGATCAAAAATGCGAAGAAATAGATGTCTCCTACGTAAAAACTGCTACATGTGTACTGGGCTCCTAAGACATCACAAGAAAACCGTGGATTAGAGATAAAACGTCGAAGAAAATTTAGAAACGCCGCCAACTTAAAATACCAAGTCAATCAAAATACGGCGGAAAATCGAAGACAATTTGAAGAAACAGCTCGACTAAATGGAAAATGGCAATCGAAGACATTCTGACGACTGCCGAGTCAGCGGCGGATAAGTATTAATGATTTCGTTATAGTTTCTAATGAAAAACAAGTGCCATAATGAAGTTGCGAAATAACAAAGCCACTGGAACCGACAACATACCAATGTGGACGCAAATGGAGACGAATATCACCAACTGTGAACCAATAAATAAGAAACGAATAAGCTGGTTTCAGACCAGGAAAAAGCTGTACAGATCATATCAACAATCCAACGAAAGAAACTCACCACTATATCTACTCTGCGGACTTCGAACATTCATTCGAATCCATCAATAAAAGCACAATCTGGAAAGCATTTTGTGAAATAGGCATCCTGAGATAAATAACCGAACTCATCCGAGAAATGTACCGGAATGCGTGGCCATACTAAAATACACGAGGAGTAAGACAAGGATGTTTACTGTCTCCACTACTGTTCCTCATAGTACTGGATAATATCATGCGCAAGCTAGAACAGAACTCAGTGGGATCCAATTAGAAAATTCATTGATATCGACCACGCAGATGATATATATGCCTGCTAACACACAAATACACAGCCATGCAGCAAAAGCTACACAAGTTATCAGAAATAGCACAAGATGTTGGGCTCAAGATAAACATAAGCAAGACAAAGGTCCTGAGACTGAACACAAGTATCAACCAAGACCAATAGTAGATGTCGAAAAATTCGTATATACCTTGACTCTAGCGATCAAGAACAGACGGAACGGAAGAAGAGATTAACCAACGCATCAACAAAGCTAAAAAAAATTTTCAAGACGTGCTCCATAAAATCTGGAATACATCCGTCCTGTCAAGAAACACCAAGATACGAATGTCCAATGCCTATGTAAAATCATTACTGCTGTGAAACGTGGTAACATATGCAGAAAATCAAAGAACGACTCCAAGTGTTTCTGAATAAATGCCTTAGGCGATTGATCATATGCTTCTGGCTGAATAAGATCACAAATGAAGAATTACTGCGACAAACAAACCAAGTTGATATTGAGGAAGCGGAAATGGAGATGGATAGGACACACACTGAGAAAGTCACCAAATGAAATAATCAGGATGTCATTAGAATCACGATGTAATTTACACGGGTTTTTACATGTAAAAACGTGTTATTTACATAAGGTGATATTTTAAAAACTGACGCGCCATCTCTTATTAAATGTTGTTGTAACTAAAACACCATCTGTGATAAAATGTCCGTACTATTTTATGAATATACTAAATGTCAGAATAATTTTTGAGTTAGGTTAGTTTCGTTAAAAAGCATCTTATCTGGCTTGGGTGAAGGTGCAAAAAATCCGTTTCCAACTTATATCGCGGACTTGAAAGCTAACTAATTTGCAAGTATTAATCTATGTCAATTAATAATGAGCAAAGTGAACGATGATAAATTTTAAAATAGATGGCACTGCGAATGATGCTCTACGCGTTTTTACAAATTACTTCGTAATTTACGTTTTAAGTAATTTACGCTGTTGTTTACCTCATTTACATACAAAATGTAAAAAACGTTTTTTACATGTAAAATCCCAACAGTGATTAGAATGGAATTGGCAAGGAAAACGAAAAATTGGAAAGCCAGCATGTGGAGAACTTTCGAAGCAGCTTGGGTCGACTCTTGATGAGCTCTGATAAATTACCCAAATTTATAAACGATTATTTATTATTGATTCCTAAGTGTCAACAAGCTGCACGAATATATATGCTACTAGAACACATAGAATCTAAAACGATACACCATCATAAAATACCACATTTGATGCAATATCGATTATGGTGTGTGCGGTTATATTGGGCCAACGCAGTATACTAGCAGCAATTAAATCGGCTTTATACATAATCGCAGCAGCAACATAACCATAACCTATATATGTAGTGTATACACATCGATCGATTTTCCAATAAAATTCATTCATTATACATGTACGAGTATGTAGATAGATAATCAAAAACCCATATTCAGAGAGATATCAAAAGTTGAATAAAAGGCCATTAAAACAGATTTTGGCGTTTTATTTTTTTTTGTTGTTGTTTTAAACACTATCCACAAAGCAAACAAATAAATTTTATTTCTAAATAAAATCATCTCGATATTATATTTTTGTTCTATACAAAAATTTATTCCTGATTGGTTTTTAGCAAATAACAACAACAATTTTTGTATCAATTTAATTGATCTCGCCAACTAATATATCTCCGAAAAAATCGAGAATAACACAATCAAATTCCATAACCAATCAAAATATACGGAGAGCTTTTGTCTTCTATATGTAATCGGGCATGGTTTCGATGAAAATGTGTTTCGACTTGTATAGGCTTGCAAAAAATGGTTCGTTCCACCTCACTCGCACCACCCACACGATTCCACGAATCGGCTACACCACACAATAACGAATAAATCAAATTATATGTAATAATAAAGTTTATGTTACATCGATCGGGAGCTTTTTTGTTTATTTGTTTTTCGGTTTGCGCTTTTATACTTGTGTAATTGATGGCTGTATGGTATCTAATTGTGATGAGTGGTATTTGTTGTTTATACACAAAAACAAATAAATAACATTTTTGGTAAATTATGAATGAGTTTGTGGCACACGTAAATTGTTTATCTCATCTCGATATAACCTATAAGACTTTAAGCACTTAATACGTGTACTAGTCCCAGCTTAAAATCAAAACCATTTATTTAAAGTTTAGAATTCGTTTCGAATATTAACTATATATATGCCGCATGTATGCGGGATGTCAAAATTCATTACGACACACAAATAGATACCAAAAAAAAATTGTAATCCAGCTTCCATGTCTGATATGATTTATAAACCAAAAACATACATCCCGTGAACCATATTCTGTTTATTAATATAAAATGAAAATATTTATGCAGAAAAGCTAAACAAAAAAAAAAGCTTATCCATTTGTCTAAATCTTTTGTTATAAATCATCAAAGATTTACCTAAATTCGTTTTGTCAGATTTTTTTCTTATTTCCATTTCTCAAGAACACGATACATACATACAAGCATATACACAACAAACGCACAGTGGAAATGTAAATTTTAAAAGCTTTTCCGTTCAAATTGTTGTTGTTGTTGTTTAAATGCGGTTTTAAATTACTTCAAATCAAAAGCTTGACAATAAACATGTTGGTACATATAAAGAGTCGGGATTACTGTTCAGTATACATACTCATACATACGTGGGAGATTGGTACATGTTTTTGATGCAGAAACAAAATTGGAAATTCGATGATTTTTTATGAACTTTGGCGAACAAAAGCTGTATATATTGATATTCGATTGCAGTTATTTACGTGAGTGTTTATTTTTTTTCTCCCGTACCGGAAGACTTTTTTGATGTGTATTGACAGTAACGGAAATGGAAAAAAATAAATTAGAAAAAAGGGTGGATTTTTTTTTTTTTGATTTAGGAAATCGAAGTTTTCCAAACCTATATGTGTTTGTCTGATCTCGGGGCTTTGATAAGAAACACAATGGATTTAATTTAGTTTGTAGACGGGACACACATCTGGGGGATCTTAATTTGGAGCTTAAGTCCCAGAAATTTTCTTGTTTGGAAAATTTAATTTTCAAAACAAGAAAATTTACAAAGTTCTTGGTTTATTGTTAAAAGCTCAAGGCTATGAACCTATATGAACCCATTTTTTCCACACAATGTAAAAAATGGGTTCATAGGGCTAATCGATAATTTTGCAGATCGCTGACTTGGAAAATTAACCAGTTTTGACCAATTTGGAAAACGAAAGTGATCTTATCTTATGTTATATAGACCATCTTTGAAGTGAAGTTCGCTTCAAAACTCTAATTTCAGCCTTTTTTTTAAAGACAATGCATACTTAGATAACTTTCAATAGGTTAAAGTTACAGCCGGTAGATATACGCAACACCACGTTCCCCTTCAATCAGTCAAAGCCAAGTTCTTGTAAGCTTGTTCACCATAATCAACAAATGTATGGTTGTTTCAGGGCCAATCGAAATTGGTCGTGAACATAATCTATCTAAAGAAAAATAATTCAATTACGCCCAACGTTACAATGAGCAAGCACACACATAACGTAATAATTGTTGGCTTAAAAACCATTAATGGCCCCAACCGCGTCTCAATTGAGCCATTACGAACCTGTTATACTTATTGGTGCACATGTAAGGCGTTTAGTCCAACGAATGCTTTTTACACACAATCGATTTTTATGTCGTCCGGAGAATGTTTCACTCCTTTAAGTATACATTCTATTATATCAGTGGTTCTATGAGCTTTTTCTAAACTAACGATTGGATTTTTCTCAAACTGAACTGATGGTTCAGAATTATCATTAAGATCTAAGTTTCATTACCTTCACAAGCAATTTTTCAAACTTCTCGATATGGCTGGTTATGAGATCTTACCTACTCCTGCACCTTCGACTAATTTGGAACATATCTTAGTCCGAACATACTTTTGATTATATTGAAGTTTCCAAACGGAAGGATTTGTTGAAAAATCAGGTAGGACCCTGTAACTGATGTATACTTACCATTTCTATTTCATTCTCATCAGATCGTTTTTATCAGCATTTTGGGTAAAGTTTGAAACGTTTTTTGAAAAGGCTTTTCGTTATCATTATATATAATTTTCTGACACTCCTTAAGTTACATAAAAGTGAGTATGGAAAGCATAGAAAAATTTGTAATCACGTATTTTGGCTTATGAAATGAAAGAAGTGCCTAATTATAAACATAGATCGCTAAGCTATCTTTTATTATTGCCTTGAGTAAGAGGCATCAAATCCTTTTCCCTCCCAAATCATACGATTTATCTTCCATCACTTGGGGGGTTTCACTATAACAATTGGTCCTTATAATTATTTCATTTTACTACAGAGTTCCTTTATTAATTGGCACGAGTTACATGTTCAAACAACAACAACCCCCATCAAACATCGACATATCATATAAAATAATGTTTGCGAATTCCTAAAAATGCATTTGAAAGAATTCGCAAACATTACATATTTATATGATAATTCGATGTCTGGTGTTGGTTATTGTTGTTTGGTGTTGTTATTGTATGATCATGTAACTCTCGCACTCATGATCAAATATCATGTATGATTTGTATATTTTGCTCTTTGCCAAACGTTAGCAAGAAAATCCGTAGCCTTTGTTTTAAGACGGAACTGTCGCACTTTTTAACTATCATTCTATAATATTTTTCTCAATAATGTTAACTAATTTATATTCATGATCCAATCAGATTCTCAAAATTGAGCAAAAATTGCAACAAAATAATTGTTGTGGAACGAGTAAATATCATCCAACCATACAACAGGTTCTACACTATCTTTGCCTTATATAAAGTGATTCTTCCGTTTCAGTCCATTAAACCTAACTTCTTTTATTATTCAAGGTATTGAACCGTAGCAAAATATTTTGTTTTATTGTGAGCAAATGAATCCCACTAGACATATACGGACTGCCTTCTCATGTGCAAGACCAATGACGAGAATTGCGGTTACCATTATCGGTAAATAACAGTTTTGATGGATGAACTTGAAACAGATATGCATGCACTAACTTTAGAATTACGACAGTAACCATATTAGATTAAAGATTATGAGTGAACACTTCGCCTTGAGCTCCCAAATATGTCTGTTTGTACAACTTCGAGATGTGTATCGAATTTCATAAATGTGATTAAGACAATAAATTTTCCGATATTGATCAATTTTTAAACAAACTCATGCATCACATAAATAGTGCAATGCACCTTCCATCTGAGCACTAGAATTGACATTATTTTCGTCCAGGTATATTTCCAACCACATCATAACTGGCAAATGGGTGGAGTGCATTTGATATACAGCTTTAAGGGGCATTTTTATGTACATGTTAATAAAACTTTCGTCCACTCTATATGCCTGGTCGAGGATAACAGTCGAAATAATAAACTGAAGTCATTAAAATTGCATCTGGAATTACATTTCAATGATGATACTGTTTTTTAATAACAAAAAACAAGGCCCGGCCTGAGAAATTTTCTGGGTGCGATCGTCCCCATACAATTAAATTCGTTTCAATAGTTTAGACTTACGGCAGGTAGAGATAGCACACCACTTTTGCATTAAATCAGACAAAGCGAAATTCTTGTACGTGTTTTTGCCATAATCAACAGATGTATGGCTGATTCAGGCCATTTTCCACTATGTTACAATGAGCCAGTACTAATATATGATTTAAAGGCCGTAAACCTAGTCTCAATTGTGCCCTTACAAACCAATTATACATATTAGTGTACATAATAGGTGGTCAGCCCAAAAAATGCGTTTGCAATATCTAGGAAGGTTCCACTTGACGTTGAACTTAAATCCTTCAAGCCATACTTCTTTATGTAAACGTTCTATTATATCAGAGATTCTATGAATTTTTTCCAGACTACCGAATGATTTTCTCTCAAATTGAATTGGTGTTACTATCAGTATGTTGGTTGGGGTCAAGTTTGAAACGTTTATTCCAAGTGTCTCGCAAACAGATCTTATTAAAAAAAACTTTTGCCTATCAACTGATATAGTTTTAATCTGCTATTCATTTAGTTACAAAAAAGTCTATAAGATTCGATGTTTTGTTTAAATCTGTGGGCCATAATAAATTGGTGAGCCACAAGATTGAAAGATTGATTTTCGTCTCAAAAACAACTGTCTCCAATTTTGTTGAGCAACTGTGGAACCTCAATAGAACCGCCTGTTTCTTGCTCCTTCTTATATATCGAAGGCCTAGCAAAATTAGCAATCACGTATTTTGGCGTATGAGGACTTAGTGAAACAAGTGTCAAATATTGAGCACACAAATTGATTCTCAGAAATATTTGCAGCTCGAGAATCGATCATATAAGCCCTCTAGCATTTAAAATTCCTAACTCTAAACATTTATTTGTTTTCAGTTTGCAGTCACGTTGGGTATTGATGGTGATCCAATGTTGATAAGTTTTCAATAGTTTGCTACCTCGAATTTCACTCGACAGTCATCCAATATCATTACACTTCATGTAGATGGCCACTAAGAGTTTATCTCTTTTTTAATATTGGTTGGAGTAGCCACATTTCAAATGCAAGCGATAACGTTATATTTCGACATTTTATATTTCAGAAAAGATGGTCACTTCGGATTCTTCGTCGGATTACAGTGTGACCCATCTTCGAGCTCAGAACTATAAACCCGTATAATGAAATGTGCTCAAACGAGTAATTATAACTGACATCACGCATAGTGAACTTGATACACTACCCTATCGTGACACTCCAAGATACACATCAAAGCTGAAAATAAGCCAACACAATATTGCATCATTTATTGGATATGCTTATAAGATAGTGCCGTCCCTTGAAACTCAAATTGGGTAAAATGGAAGGAACTTTACTCATCTGTCACTCTTTCAGGACAATGATATTTGTTTTGATATGAACAATTATTATGTCAATGAAAAACCAATGACAAAAATGTTCCAGGTTAAGTGCATACATTTTTCGTTCTAGATGTTTTGAGACAAACAGTTATCGTGTTATAGGTGTTTAAAGTTTCTTCACCTTCACTTTTACTGACAAAATGGTGTGAAGCTCTGGTCGTATAAAATTACAAGATTATCCACCTGAAGGTAGTCAAAAAAGCATGAAACTATACATATGAAAGGCTTTGGTACAAATTCGAATCAACCCTGCCTTCTTTAGACTATCTATACGAGGGGAGTAACAAAAGTTCGCTTATCAAACTCATCATTAACCGCATCAATTATCTCCACATTACTGTCAAAGATCTTTTCCCTCAAATTTGTTTCGATTTTTGGAAATCACCAAAAATCACAAGGTGCTAAATCCGAGAAATATGGTGCTGGTCGTATTTCTTTGATGCCAGATATCGCATTAAAGTTATTCGTTATTTCAGCAGTGTTTCTTAACAGATTTTTAAAAAAATTTGGAAGGCAGTCTTCGAAATACCATTTTCAGTTTCTGGTTGTCTTTTTTCCAGGGGAATAGCAGCTGGAATATATGAACGGGTGAAGTAAACATATATTGGTTGCTTAACTGTTACAGGTGGGTTTGATCCTGTTGGTCTCCATACCACGGACTGCTCAACGTCATCAGTTAAAGATTTTGGTCGACGTTCTCAGGGCCCGTTCTCTCCAAAAAAAATGTCCAATCTGGAATATATGGATCTGCCTGGAACTAGTATGTAGAGAG